>JABUQX010021372.1:45000-50000 GCA_015478945.1 Trachelipus rathkii
ACCCGCTCACAGGTTATAACGGTAAGCTATTTTTAAGCGTTTATAAGTCTCAGAAGCTGATTTCTCGTATTTAAAGCAAAATTTAGCAATAACTGGTTATTCCGTTTTTTTTCAGCCATTTTGAGAAATCAAAAATCCGCTGAGACACGAGAACATGTGTTCACTAACCAGGATGCAACTCACTACTGAGGAAAGATATAGCGTCGATTTTTTAAGCACGTTTCAAAGACAAAACAAGCTTCTCGTACAACACTCGTCCCCAAACCTAGCACCTCTTATTGAGTAGTAACCCCACCTGTCTTAAAACTTTCCAATCAGAGTAATATATATATATACATATATATATATATATATATATATATATATATATATATATATATATATATATATATATATATATATATATATATATATATATATATATATATATATATATATATATATATATATGAATTTATATATATTTTATTTATATTTATATATATATATATATATATTATATATATATATATATATATATATATATATATATATATATATATATATATAGATATAGCATATATATATGTATATATATATATATATATATATATATATATATATATATATATATATATATATATATATATATATATATATAATAAAAAAAAAGATATATATATATATATATATATATATATATATATATATATAAGAATTTCTTGTTACATATTCTCAGTTCTTTCATCATTTAAATTCATTCATGATTTTAAATTTTAATTTTAAATTAAGTATTAATTTTACTATTTTAGATACATTTAAAAAATGACGATATCTTGTTTTAATTATTGACATAAATTTTGATATTTTTAAATTAACGAATGTAACAACAAAAAGAATTAAACTTTTTTGAGAAACGTGAGAGCTTCTATTAAAATAGGACTAAGTCTGGGATCTGAGCTTCAAAATATTCATTATATTTAATAACAGTAATTGTTTATTATTGAAATGTACACTAAAAATATATTGAAACCTAAAAATAAACATAAAAGAAGCTCAATTTTTTTGTTTTAATTATATATATATATATATATATATATATATATATATATATATATTTATTTTTTTTATATATATATATATATATATATATATATATATATATATATATATATATATATATATATATATATATATATATATATATATATATATATATATATATATATATATATATATAAATAAACCATTATTTTTTTCCTACACTTATATAATAATATATAAAAAAAAAAAGCGATTTTTTTAGATTTTAAAATTTAAAATTTTATAGAAAATTCTTCATGGCATTTGAAATATGAAAAAATCGCGATACCATTTTTATTATTTTCCTTATCAATATGAAATTTTCAGATCATGTGCAATTGGAGTGAGATAAACATTTTATTTTTTTAAGATAGATATTTGTTTGTGTACACAGCCGTTTTGCCGCTGTTCATTAGATAATTAATTTTTTAATGTTTCTTCTTGAATAGCCGCAAACTGAGGATATAGAAAATAAATTTAATTTTTGGATTTAGTGCACCACAATACATATGAAATAATCCTTATATGCTCATAAGACTTTCAAATTTTGCTCCACCCAATTAACGAAACTTAAATATGTATTCCCCCCTATCTTGAAACATTTGAATAAGATCAAACCTTTTGAATTTAGATACGAAACAAATTCGTTATCTTGTCCCATTCTATTACCCTCACTTTTATAGTATTCTATAATCATATAATTGACTCTAACTTTATCGAAAGGAAGTTGAACAACACACTTTTCAACCCTTGAGTGTCTAGAGATAGTAGATCAACCACAGTTACGTTCAGAGCTAATAAATAGGTGATCAGGGGAAAGCATTTGAGAGCTGGAGATGTGAATGAGCCTTTTTTTCACAGCTAAAAGGAAATCATTAGTTGTGTGTGAAGTCTTGAGCGCTTCGAACAGGTTTGAAAAAGCCAATTTTTTTCGACTGACCTTTTTAACATGTGTGGTATTTCAAAAACAGATTACTGTATTACTTTTGTGGTGATATACAGGAACAGGAAGTCCAAGCTCTTCTATGTCTAGACCAAATTCATAGTACAATTTGTTTGATCAGGTTCAATAAGCAAACCAGTCCAATTCTTTTTCTTATATTCCTAAACCAGAGGGTGTTAGATGTTTTCTCCATCTAACGCACCGCTTCCACCAGAAAACCCTTGAACGTTATTGCCACAAAAGTTTTAAAACAAATTGCTGTAAATTATTCATCTTCTTGAATAAATTTTTTTAGCGATTAAATTGTATGGTTTAGTTGAAGGAGGCTTTTAAAATATGTGGAATAGAGATAGGATATGAGTTGAGGGTCCCCAAAGAGGTCCTTCTATGATCTTTGAAGCTCGAACATTCACCAGTACAGTACAACGTTGTTGCCTGGTGGGAAGTTTGAGTGATATCACCAGTAATCACACATTATTGTTGTCTGGTAGTAACCTCGAGGGTTCAGTATATAATCCAAAATAGCTGCCTGAGAATATCTGAAATATATATATATATATATATATATATATATATATATATATATATATATATATATATATATATATATATATATATATATATATATATATATATATATATATATATATATATATATATATATATTATATATATATATATATATATATATATATATATATATATATATATATATATATATATATTATTCATACAATAATACCTATACCTTTAGGTAATTCTATTAAAACTAATAGAGGTTTGCATGAAACAAATAATATTCACTTTCAACAATAAATTTTATCGATAAATTTTCGGTACGGGAATGGGAAATAGCTTGAACCCTGTGAGTGGAAACTTATATATGGAATTTTACGAGACCTATTTATGACAACCATTCCTATAATGATATTCTCTCGTGGCTTCGTTATGTTGATGAGATACTCTCAATAGTATCCACAATTTTCCCCATTTAGTGTTTTTTGACTCAAACTTTATATTACAAAATGATAATATTTTGTGCTTTAAATTTACAGAAAACCCACTTCATGCAATCAATTTTATTACACGCATCTTCAGATCATCATATATACAGGAAACAAAATATTATATATAAATCTTTTTCCCGATCCATTAAAATAACCCTTTGTTTTTAAATTACCGTTTGTTTTCCAGACATTTCTTTCATTAGGTTACATTATTATTTTGTTTCTAAGCAATATAACATGCAAAAACACATTTCTAAAACAATGATGGTCCATCTACATACATTCGTCTTTACAAAGTCATTCTGGTCTTATTTTCCGACTCAATTGCTAATTTATGATTTACCTTGTCAAAACAACATACCGTTAATATCACTTTTGCTTTTCCAAACACATAACACGATCTTAATACTTAATAGCACAACAAAAATCAAATGTTCTAGAGGTGTGTATAGTATACCATAATATAGCGATTCATATATAAATAGGAGAAACCCTTAAGATTCTTCAATGTCTTTTGGACCAGCATCGTGCTGTCGTCAGGAGAGGTAGCTATAGTAACGCCATTTTTAGTCACATCTGCAATCAACATATAATGTTAGATTGGAGAAATGTTGAATTCCTCTTTACTTCAAGATCAGAAAATCTCAATATACTCGTAGATTCATTTTTTTCTACATAATCTATGAAATATTTCATTATTTATACAGTTTTTAGACATTGATAACAACACCACCGGTAAATTTTTAAAATCTTTGTTTTCAAATTTTTTTTTATACTTTCCTACTCTCGGCAGGTTTACGACTGTCTCTTTTTGACATTTTATCATACTTTCACTCTTGAGATTCGATTTTTTTATTTTTTTTTTATCATTCCAACCTTGATAAGAAAGTCGTGCTGTTGACTTCGAAACGTTATAGCTTTAAATCTCACTGTTTTTTTTTTCTTTTTTAACATCTGTTTCGTTTTATCGCTTTTCTTTTTAGCCTTTTAATTAGTAGTTTGAAAATTATTAATATAATTGGTGCACGAGACACGGTGTTAGTTAAATTATATATATATATATATATATATATATATATATATATATATATATATATTATATATATATATATATATATATATATATATATATATATATATATATATATATATATATATATATATATATATATATATATATATATTAATAATTTTAATACTCACACTTTTAATAAATACATGAACTGAAACTACACTTAGGACAATTAGAACACAGACTAAGATTATTAATTCCTTTGAAATTCTCCTCATTTCTTTTAGCTTTCTTAAATCAGGCAAAAATCGACTGAAAAGGAAGGAAAGCAAAATAAGTAAATAAATGAATGAACTAAGTCAATAAGTAGTAATAAATAAACAAAGAGCCGACAGGACCTATTTATACTCTAGGAAAAGTTGTCCATAACCACTGTCTCCTATTTATATAGACTAAATGGCATGTTCGCTTTGTTAAGACACTAAAAAATTATTTTGTTAATAGCATCTTTTGTTGATATGAGGAGGAGGAGGAAAAGGAGGAGGAGGAGGAGTAGGAGGAGGAGGAGGAGGAGGAGGAGAAGGTGGTGGTGGACTCATAAAAGACTTGAATAAAAAAAGCTAAATCATAAAACAGATCAAACAATGACATGTAAAAATCTTTGAGAGTGATTTAGTTAAATTATTTGTAGGATATAATATTAGCAGAGACCGAAGGAGTGTTGAATTATTTAACAATATTTTGCATAACTGAGGACACAGGATCAATTTGCAATCAAATAATTAGATACAGTAAGTAACTGAGAATGCAGAAAGACGAGCAAAGGAGAGAGAGAGAGAGAGAGAGAGAGAGAGAGAGAGAGAGAGAGAGAGAGAGAGAGAGAGAGAGAGAGAGAGAGAGAGAGAGAGAGAGATTCGTATATTTTTTAATAACATCATTTTTGATAACATCTGCTGTGTTTATATAATTGCCAATT
>JABUQX010021373.1:7500-15000 GCA_015478945.1 Trachelipus rathkii
AATTGAACCGCACCGGTACACTGGATTTATGTGGCACACCGCATCGCACCGCACCGCACCAAAATGAGCGCACCGCACACCACACACCGCACCGCACCGCACCTGGTTCGTCGGCAAAGCCTACTTTGAACCTGAAAGAGCATTCTCAGCTGTACGATTCTTTGTGAACAAGTTAAAACTCGACTGAATGATACGAGTTTAAATTGTTTGCTTTTTACTTTCACTTCAGAAAGCAAATTAGGATTTTAAATAAAAGAAAGTATTCGAAATTTAAATCTTCAAATGAAAAAGGTTTGAATATTTGAGAAGGGAGAGAGAGAGAGAGAGAGAGAGAGAGAGAGAGAGAGAGAGAGAGAGAGAGAGAGAGAGAGAGAGAGAGAGAGAGAGAGAGAGAGAGAGAGAGAGAGAGAGAGAGAGAGAGAGAGAGAGAGAGAGAGAGAGAGAGAGAGAGAGAGAGAGGGAGAGAGAGAGAGAGAGAAAAAAAAAATTTCCTGTTTAATCTATCATTCAGCTTCTTTTCCGCTGAATTCGCTGAACCAGACGTAATTTTTTGATTGTATGCATCAACAAGGCGTAGAGTACTATCATTGGTTTTGCTGTTGACAATGGGAGAGGTCTCTTTAGTTAACCTTGTTATGCTGACTCATGCACTTTACTGAATGTAGCTTCAGTAATAATAATCCAATCAATGGTGCAGGCCCGGACTGGCTCCTTCGGGAGCCCTCGGCTAGAGATTGAAAAGGGGCCCCTTACCGAGAAATTTAGAGGGAATAAATTATTAGAATATGTAATTTTTTGAAAATTAGACTTACATACTTAAAAAGCACATTTATCTATTTTGTCACTTGGAAAATAGTTGAGTAATAAAAGTAAGCTTTTTCTGATGTAGTTTAATTTCACAATAAATATTTATATAATTTTTATATACTGTAACTAATAAACTAGTTCCCTGCAAGGAAAAATAAGTATACTAATTAATTACGAGTGGTTTATTACTTAAAAACGAGATTGATTAATATTTTTAGTTTCAAGCAACCTAATCACACTGTTGAAGCCATAATAGTCTAAATCCTATTGTAATACTTCAGTAAATATTAAAAAGGGACACAAGTCACAACGGTAATAAAAAACCAAGCATATTGAAAAGAAAAACAATGTCCTCTTTAATTGTGATTTAATTGTTACAAATTGTAGAATATATTTTATAACAAAAATAAAATGGCTCTACAATACCCTCTGTACAGAGTACAGACACAGCAAACTAAGAAAGGTTATTTGATAGTGAAAGGGTGTTTACTAATCTAACAGCTTGTTGGCCAGTTTTTCACTGGTCCTGGATACTTTATCTATAATAACATTTTTATCCAAGTTATAAAATAAGTCTCTTTCTACATACATGAAAAGAAGATTATACATAAAGTCTTGGCTTAAAGTTGATCTAAGTCGATTCTTAACTATTTTAAGTTTAAAAAATACCCTTTCACAGGTGACTTATGCACAAGGTATGGTTAGTACAAACTTGTAAGCTACATATAGGTTGGTAAACAATCCAGATTGTGAGAGCTCATAAACAACCAAAAAGGCGCATGATAAACACCGAAAACATTGTTTGTTGTCAGAGCAGTAACCATAATGATTTTCGTCTTCTTCAAATTCAGATTCCACATCGCCAAATTCACAGATTTCTTGAGCTTCATTTAGATTGTCTTGTAAAACTTTCATACTGATCTGCAAACTGTTTCAGCTTTATCAATAACTAATTTCTTTCAACTTTATAAGGTTTAGAAAAACTAAAAAGAACTTCCGTAGGAAAACTTTCAAGCATTAAGATTTCATTAAATTTCTTTGGGTCTAACCAGGAACAATTTTCTAAAATTTCTTTCTTTGGACTAAATATTTCTTCGATGCTTGTCCTGGCACAATCTAAAACGCTGAAAAAGATCAATTTATAGTTTTGAGCAGCTGAGATTCCAGGAGCTTCATCTATTGATTTTTCACCAGGCATTACCTTTTTCTTTGAAGTTCTTTTTTTCTTGAAATCTAATTCTACTTCTACATCAATACTGTTATTTATAATTTGCTATTAACTGTACTTACATAATATAATATTTTTGAATACAGATTCTGAAAGTGTTTATCACTCCTTTTATCTCCTACTTGTTGAAGCAGCTTTTCTACCAAGTTCCAGGCTGTAGAATAGTCAATGGTCTTACTTTGTGAATATTTTGAAATGAGAGATATAACAAGAAATAAATCTAATAAAACAATAGACATAAAAAGGATTTCAAATTTGGATCATTGACTGATCAAATTTCTTGCCATGAATTTAGATTTGTAGTAAAAACTTTATTTGATATTTCTTTTAAAATGGTAATAAAATTGAATAGTTTCTCTGCGTATACACTTTCCTCACTTCTTAAAAATTCCTCATCGATAATTGAAGAAAGAGCTTTATGTTTGCTCCACCACCTTGTGGCTCCTATTTTTTGCAACCTGGGAATTTTTTCATATGCAATATGTTTTCTTTTTGTTTCCTTCTTCCATAGGGCCATTCTTTTATAAGACGAGCTTAGAAAACCAGCAGATTCTTCCACCAATCCAAATAAGTTTTCTGCTTGGAGCAACGTTGCTGTTGAATCAGCTACTACCAATTTCAGTACGTGAACCACACAGTGAGTGTAGTAAATAAGATCTTCATTTTCCTTTTTGAACTGAGCTTGTTGACCACTATAACAACCTTTCAAATTGTTAGCTCCATTAAATGAACAAGCAATAATATTTGATGTTGCAATGCCACACTTGGTTAATTCTGATTTTATAAGCTCGTGCAAAGCCAATCCAGATGAATCATCGACTACTGTTATTCCTAAAAGTTTTTCATATATCTTTCCTTGAGAGACATAGCGGACGCAAATCGCCAACTGGACCATAACAGCTACATCTAGAGTACTATCTACCATCACGCTGAATATTATGCTATCATGAAGGTCTTTCAAAATGATATCACGGCCCATCAAACCAATTACTTTAAGTAGCTTGTTGATAAAGGTTTTTAACAAAAATGTCAACAAAGAGCCTCGTCCAGCCGGGGTTTTAGATAACTTTCCAGTGGCTTTTCTTTTGTTCATTATTTTCAGTCGGTTCTTTTTGCTGTCTTCAATAAACTTTCTGGCATGATTTTGTAAAAATCACATCATAATTTGCAACCAAAATGACCAGTTAGAGAAAATTATCATGAGTTATCTGTAGAGGCAAGCATGTTTCTCCCTTCTGCTTTATCCCCAGGCTGCACATGGTCTTCCAATAAACAGAACTATATCACCAAACTTTGAACAACCAATCTCTGGTGGAACTTCTTTTTCGCTTGCTGGTTTGTTACAGACAGGAAGAGTTAAAATATCATGACCTTTTGGCTTTAAAGCTGGCTTCATTGCGAGTTGATGATAACGAGAATTCGTGAATTTCAAAGATTTATAAATATGTTAAGAGAAGAGTCATGTCCGGTAATAAATGTAGAATCTCTATTATCTTTACCTCCAAAAGCCATACAGCTGGAGCAGTACACTCTGCTGAGCCGAATCGAATATGATAACCATTTTCTGCGAATTTTATCACCATTAAATGTCGGTAATAAAGTTTTGAAGGGTCAAATGGGAATTTAGCTCCTTTTCCTTCGCTAACTTGAATAGGGTGCTTCTTCAAAAGCACCCAATTGTCATTTTCGTTGAGGCAGCTGAAACATCTAAGCTCTTGGTAGCAGCATTCTGAGCAGCATCAGGTTCTTATATATATGTTCTTGATGAACCACTATTAGTGAAGCCAGACGTTACTTATACGACTAAAGTGGTGATTAAAAGCAGGCATAGTTCCTTCCCTCTCATATCTACAAGACGAAGTGCCAGGAGTTGACCTAATTGAAGGAGGTGAAATTCGATAATCAGTTTCTGAAAATAAATGTATTCACTGTAGCTGGCAAATTTATGAAATGTTTTAAGAAATTCTTTGTTCTGTGTTGTGGACGGCAGCATATTGAAAAGCGAAGCGATGATGACTCGTAACGGAGATCTACGACTTTATAAATATATATATATTGTTATATAGTTTTCACTGACCATATATATATATGATATATATATATATATGATATATATATATATATGTTATTATATTATATATATATTTATATATATATATATATATATATATATATATATATATTTATATATATATATATATATATATATATATATATATATATATATATATATATATAATACATATATATATTATTATTATATATGATATATTATGTATATGTGTTATATATAATATATTATATATATATATATTATATATATATATATATTATTATATATAGTTATTATTGTTATTATTATTACATATATATGAGTACATATTATTAATATTATTATATATATATATTAAAATATATATTATTATATAGTAATCTTTAAGTTATAAAGTTATATATATATATGTATTACATATATAAGTACATATATTATTACATATGTTATTATTATATATAAATATATATATAAGTATATATATATGGTTATGTTATATTATATATATGGTTATATATATATAATTTTTATGTTAAATATATTGTTATATATATATATATAATATATATATATATATATATATATATATATATATATATATATATATATATATATATATATATATATATATATATATATATATATATATATATATATATTAAATTTCTGACTGGCCATTTCGGAAAATTTTAAATTGAAGAAAGAATTTATATAGTAATAAACTAATAATAATAATAATAATAATAATAATAATAATAATAATAATAATAATAATAATAATAATAATAATAATAATAATAATAATAATAATAATAATAATAATAATAATAATAATAATAATAATAATAATAATAATAATAATAAAAATAATAATAAAGGAAATCTTATCTTATTCTTATGGCAATCAGACAATCATCATTAAATTTGCACCATTATATGCATAATCACGAAAATGTATTATTTACGAAAATACTTATGTATAAAGTAAAGTAAATATTTTCTCGTCATAAATCATAATAATAATATAAAACATTTTTTTTCTTGCTCTAAAACTAATTAACATTTAATGTTGATAAACTGTGACACTGCACTAACTACAACCCTACTACCAGACTGAGCGAGTGAGCGTCGCAACAAGGAAGTTAGTTAGGCTACCATAAACAAAAACCAACTGGCAACTGGTTAAAATTGGTTGTAAATGCGTAAGATTGCTGGGAAATAAATAATCAAATTACTCTGATGAAATAATTATAAAAGTAGTATATCCATTTTTGGAGGCCTCTCCAGCCCCATTGGGACGGGGGACCTCGGCAATCGCCAACCAGCCGACCTGGCCAGTCCGATCCATTCAATGGTGCTTGTTCCTTCTCACTTAGTCTATAAGTTAAAGTTTCCTCAACTTCTTTTGATAAATCAGAATTTTTCTCATTAAGTTCTTGAATGATAAAAGTAAATTTAATACATTGAGCACAAAAAGAGTTGCATCAAGGCAATAAAGTTTTTCTTTTATCCACTTTGACATGTTTCAAAGATGGCGTGCAATTTTACGTAACTTTGCATTAAGTCTGCATAACATCGCTGGATTGTTCTTATTTATTTATAGTCAAATACTTTTGCCATTTTTGATTTTAGATCAAAGAATCGTTCTATAATAGATATCAAGTTATTCTGTCAAAATTAGAATATAGAATCAATCTCATTCTTTCATTATATAATGTAACTCTGAAGAGTTTCATTCTTCAAAGGAGACTTGCGAGACATTTGCTCAACTATATTAATGATGTTGGCAACGTAAACTATACTGAGGATCATAATGTCCTTTCTTCCCTTTCTGCACGTTATATATATATATATATATATATATATATATATATATAGATATATAAGCATATCTATACATAAATATTATATATATTGTGATATATATATATTATATATATATATATATATATATATATATATATATATATATATGTGTGCATATATACATACCTACTGTCTTACTGTCCCTCCCCCTGGCTGTCCCGGTCTTGTAGAAACGACGACCTGTCAGTGGACTCCACGTACTCACCCTTCGTCTCGTCTTCCACAGTCTTTCCCTTGTATTTCCACCGCAGGAAGCTCTACATCTTCTACCAACGAATCTTGGGCACGATTCTCTTCGATTCCTTCCTTGGTCTTCCTCTGAGCCCTCCCATCCGGCATCCACTCCCATCGTTTCTTCGAAAGCTTCGAGTCTCTCCTGCATCCTTTCAAATGTCCCCATCGCATTCGATTCTTGCAAATGATCTATCCTCCACAACATAGGGTGTCACTCCGACTTCTTCTGACTTTTTCTTCATTCCTTATTCTAGTCTTCTTAGTCTCTCCAATTATTGCTCTTTAAGATTCCATCTCCTGCTGCCTGTATCCTCCCATTATACCTTTTTTGGTAGTATACCAGTGTCTCTGCAATCGTATAGCAACATAGGTAACACTCCTCTGTAATACTTTTTTACCCCCACACCCATATATTGATCCTTCATCAAAGAATACACTGCCCTTGCCGTGCTCTTCCCAACTTTGCTATCCTATGCTTGATCTCTGCATCACACCCTCCGTCCTCTGTATATTCCACCCATATATTTAAATTCTTTAGCTTTCTTCAAGCTCTTTCTTTTCCCCACGATCTCTCAAACCCCTACTTCCCCTCTCTGCTCACCATCGTATCATTTTTCTCAGTGTCTTACTTTCACTCCACACCGCCAAATCATCCGCATATGCCATGAGGTCTCCCCGCATTTCCCCCACCCCTCTTTATCCTCCTCAATGACTTTATCGATATATGCTATGAAAAGTAAGTGTGACAATACGCTTCCCAGTTTCACCCCATTCCCACCTCAAACCATTTTCCATTTTTATTTTTATTTCCATTTTTCATTCCCACATTGGACTTTGCATCTTTGTACATACTCTTCAGAGCATCACACAATTCCCACCCCACTCCATAATTCTCTTCTAATACCCTCTATAATTCCCTCCTAGGCACCGTTTCAAAAGCTTTCCTTAAATCCATAAACACTACATAGACTCTCCTGTTGTATTCGCAAACCTGCTCTCCAATTTGTATCAGGGCGAACATAAGGTCCGTCGTACTCCTACCCTTTCTGTATCCATGCTGTTCCTCTCCTAGCTGTGGTTCTGTGATCTCTCTCAATCTTCTCTCCAAAACGTTTTCATATAATTTTGCTATATGACGAATCAAAGAGATCCGAACCCCTGTAATATTTTGCCCTCTCCAGAGTCTCCTTTTTGTTTGAACATTGGAATAATAATAGTTTTCTCCAGTTTTGTGTGACCTCTTTCTTTCTCCAACACTCACTTAGAAGCTCCAAAACCTTCTCTCTCAACACCTCCCCACCCTCCTTAACCC
>JABUQX010021373.1:22500-27500 GCA_015478945.1 Trachelipus rathkii
TATATTATATATATATAATATATATATATATATATTATATAATATATAATAATATATATTTTTTTTATATGTATTATATATGTTATATAATTATATATATAATATATATATATATATATATATATATATATATATATATATATATATATATATATAATATTATAATATATATATTTAATAAATATATATAATATATATATAATATATATATAATATATATATATATTATATATTATATATACTATATATAGTATATAATATATTAATATATATAATAGATCCTTGGCTATTTGAAATATGGCTTGTAAGTCCATCGTGGAGAATATTTATGCAAAGAGTCAGGAGAAAGTAGAACTTTTCGGACAGGCCAACCAATTTGTCAAGAAGGGCCGATTGCTTCTTGCGGGTTCTTGTAAATATAGATCTAATTCTGTTTGTCTAGGGGATTAATGATCTTACTGTTTAGTAAGATAAAGATCTATTCCTTATAAGTTCTAACAATTCAATTTTGAAGAAAGTATTACAAGGTGAACGAAGTGAGCTTCTGATGAAAAGATAAAAGTACTCCTTTATAATATTTTAATAGATATTTAAAGCACGAGTGATTAGGCAAAAAGCCCTATACATAATTTAACATTATATATATATCACTAGACGGTATCCAGATTACCGAATAAAATTACAATATTTTAAATAAATAACTAATGCTAAGTTTATAATTGATTTTAGCATAGAATTCGCATTAGCTGATCAAAGTTATTGTATGGAGTTCTAACATTAATATTATTATTGAATAATAATATTAATAATAATAAATTGATAAAAAATAATAAATCTTTCCATAATTTAGGCGATAGATATTTGATGCAGTCTTTTTAGCCGATCGTGAGTGATGAAGCTCAAATTCTCGACCTCGGCGTTCTCGTAACGTGACACCCCCCCCTTCTAAGAAGACATTGGGGTATGGAACCAATCGTCTTGGCACTTCTATGTCGTTGAACGACCCATTGAAGCCAACTATCACGTTACCATCTTCATTCTTGAACTGGAGAATAAGCTTCATACTACACATCATTATTCTGGAATTCGTGGGTCTTTCCTCGGGTGGACAAACATCGGATCGCAAGATGAACTTCTCGTCTTTTCTACGACGTTTGTACTGTGGCATTGGTCTTAACCAAATTGGCAGGTTTCCCATTTGACGCAAATTCTGTTCTCTTTCGGTTCTTTGTTCTTCTGTTAATTGATTCCACTCACCAGAATCCTTAGCCGTTTGGTATTCCCTTATTTGAGACATATACGACAATCCTTCATCTAACAAGAAAATCGCATCATTCATCAAAAGGTTAACAAAACGAAGGAATAATGGTGGCTTAGACGACTCCATGCTTGATAAAGCGTAATTTGCTAATTCAATAAATTGTTTTCTATGGTCAGGAATGCTCCAAAGAAATTTCATTATCTCATACATGGGACGTCTATAATTGAATTTTTCTTCAAATGCAACGCTCTGACCTGTCATCTCAATGCTTACGAACACATGAATAATGGCAGTCACCAAATGTGAAGACAAAGGATGTTCAATAAACAATCTCTCCCTAACGTCAGAAACCAATCCAACATTATCCTTTCCACTTAGCATTAAAGTTTCAAGACATTCCGCCAAGTGTGCTCGCAGATGAGGGTTGTTCATCCATTGAGGAGAACCCATGAAAGAAATAATGAAGCTCATGAAGTGTTTTATATAGGGTTCTCCACTTAGAGTAAAAGCTTCAGCCATATAACGTTTTACCGCTATGATTCCTTCAACTAGATTTTCAACGATAAATTCAGGAACGAATTGCACGAGTGATTTTGAATGTTTGTCATCAGACAAATCTAACAGAGAAATTTCTCTTAGCTCAGGGGACAAACGTTCGTCACCGGGGGTCAAGGCAACCTGTGTAAGCCACAATGATGTCGCAGCCAAAAACTGCAAAACATCATCAACAAGTGAAAGTTCAAAGTTTCTTTCCTCATTAATTGGTACAAGAGTGGTTTGCTTAGAAAGATTGCCAGAATAAACACCCTTTATTTCATTTCGACGCTTTGCTACATATGAGCTACAATAAAAAGGATCTACTTTTAAGACTTTTAAATTCTTCACATCATCTGACACTGAAGAAAATGGAGAGGCCAATTTGTGCATGACTGCACCCAGATTTAAAATAAAGCTATCTGACACATAAGCTAAGTTTCGATTTTCTTCACTTTGAATATGCCAGATGCCGGCTCTGCCTGAGTTTGATTCTAAACAGTTTTCAATCCATTTTAGAAACTTGTCCTTAATTTCTGGGGAAATCTTAAGCAAAGTCATAAAAAGATTATAAGGATGTAAGGCGGAGTCATTCCTTCTACAAGCATCTGGATTTGTTTCATCAGTGCTTGATCTAAGTAAACTACTTCCGATGGGTTCGGATTGTCGATTCACCTCGTTTAAGGCGCAGGCTGGCTTTGCCGACTCGTCATTGTTACAAATAACAGGGTCGTCTCCCTGGATACTCCTGCCACTGGTTATCTCATTCCCATAATCATTGCTAGTAGCATCTTTAGAGTCCACCGCTACCTTTGTTTCAACGTCGATGACTTCGGGTCCGAGGGTACCTTCGATGTTTCCAATCGTTAGATCGTACAGTGCGTCATCCAAGCAGAGTGCCTCTACCTCTCCTGTATAAAATGGCGTTTCAACAAAAAGATGTGTTTCCGGTTCTATCCTCAAGGTACTGTCAATCAGTGACGTTTTTCTAAAGTTACCTGTGAACTGTCTTTCATCGACAAGGTTGCGTTTAATAATTCCACCACTGCATCCAGTATCCCTTAAAACGTTGACGCGTTGACCGTTTACTTTTCCATGTGCAATGGGCATTTGGCTGTCATCTTTCGAGATTTGTGATATTACCGGTATAGATTTACCTTCTACGGTGATTTTGCCATCATGGATGAAATTACGTACGTCGTCAACTTCTCGTTAATTAAACAACAGGAGGCAGTAACCTTATCCTGGGGATGGGTGGTGAACTGTGTCACAGCACTTTTACTTTCATTGAGGTCCTGACATCTTAAATTCCACGTTTTATCGTGATTGTAGTTTCTGCCATCTTTTTGTTTGAGATTGCCGTCTCCTTCTCGGGATGAATAACAGGTCTTATGGTCATGACCCCTCTCTCCGCAATCTCCGCAGGTCTTAGAATAAAACTGTTGGCCCTCGTGTTGACTTATGATTCTTTTGCCCTCGTCATTAAGAGGGGGCTGAAATGATGTATTGGCATCGTTCTGTTCGAGACTCAATTTACTTCCTCTCGCCTGGAAATATTCGTCAGTGCGAGATGCTAATGGATCTAAGTCAGAGAGTCCACTTTCCCGAAGAGGAGTTTCATCTTCCTGCGGATTTGCGTCCCTAGGTTTAATTCGATAATCCTCCTCCGTATTATATTCAGTTAATAGTGCTTGCTTGAGGTTAGCAAAGTTAGTCATATCTTCGGATGGGAGGTTACGAAATACGGACAGGGCGCGTCCAGTAAGGAGTGAACTTAAATAAAATGACCACAAGCCGGCATCCCATTTAGAGGCTGTAGCATAATACTCAAATCTTTTAATATAGGCATTCATTTCGTCAGTAGCCTCGTTGAATGGTACTAGATTAGGTACATTAGCGTTGAGGTGACCGTTGCCACCGTTGTTTACAACGGGTGGTTGTAATTGCGCTTGAAGTCTGATACGTTCCAGTTCATGACTTCTTATACGCTCGGCTTCTGCCCTAACACATTCGGCTTCTGCTCTAACACGTTCGGCTTCTTCTAATTCCTTTTCACGGAGTATAGCCTTACGTTCATCCTCATCTTTCTTAGCTTGAATTTCTTTTTCCTTAAGGATAGCTTGACGTTCGTCCTCGTCTTTCATAGCTTGAATCTCTTCTTTCTTAGCTTGAATCTCTTTTTCCCTAAGGACAGCTTTGCGTTCGGCTTCTTCGGCGAAAGCACGTTGATTTTCTTTGATGAACTCTACAGCTTCTTTGTTCTTAAGGCCAAGATCCTTGGCTATTTGGGCTATCGCTTGTAGGTCCATCGTGGAGAATAGTTATACAAAGAGTCAGGAGAAAATAGAACTTTTCGGACAGGCCAACCAATTTGTCAAGAAGGAGTAGAAATTCTCGGACAGGCCAACCAATTTGTCAAGAAGGGCCGATTGCTTCTTGCGGGTTCTTGTAAATATAGATCTAATTCTGTTGTCTAGGGGATTAATGATCTCACTGTTTAGTAAGATAAAGATCTATTCCTTATAAGTTCTAACAATTCAATTCTGAAGAAAGTATTACAAGGTGAACGTAGTGAGCTCCTGATGAAAAGATAAAAGTACTCCTATATAATATTTTAATAGATATTCATAGCACGAGTGATTAGGCAAAAAGCCCCATACATAACTTTGCATTATATATATATAACTAGACGGTATCCAGATTACCGAATAAAATTACAATATTTTAAATAAATAACTAATGCTAAGTTTATAATTGATTTTAACATAGAATTTGCAATAGCTGATCAAAGTTAATGTATGGGAGTTCCAACGTTGATATCAGTATTGAAATAAAATAATAATACTAATAAATTGATAAAATAATAAATCTTTCCATAATTTAGGCGATAGATGTTTGATGCAGTCCTTTTAGCCGATCGTGAGTGATGAAGCTCAAATTCTCGGAGCCTCGGCGTTCTCGTGATATATATATATATATAATATATATATATAATATATTATATATATATAATATATATATAATATATATATATATATATATATATAGTATAATAATATTAATATATATATTATATATATATATATATATATTATTATATAATATATATATATATGTATATATATATATATACTATATATATATATATATAATATATATATAATATATATATATTATATATATATATATACTATATATATATATT
>JABUQX010021373.1:32500-50000 GCA_015478945.1 Trachelipus rathkii
ATGCTCCTAGAGAAGTCTCATTTAAAAACACTTCAATGTTCTTAAAGCATGAGAATAAAAAGTTGGAAACAGGATATACTACATGTTCTGTTCCTGTGAGATCCGATCCATCTTCATTAACCAATTTAACCTTCAGATATAAAAAAACATTCGAAGGGTCAAGATATTGATCTGAAGTTCCAGGGATATTGAATTCGAGAGGTACATCTGTATTTGTGACAGCGTGAAGGGGATTAATGCTGATAAAATTACTTTCTAAGATCGATGTCTGGGTAGGATTTACGGAAAAGAGATCCAATTCACTCTTGCAGCAGTCTGGACTAGAGGGGTGTAAGAAATGCATCTTATCGACTCTAAGGCTAAACCTTTAATGAAAATATTCTTTAGGTGCATACCTATATATTAAGAACAAGTTGCCACATATTATAATTCAGAAAAAATATCCTTTATTTTACGTTTGCATATTTTTCCACGTTTCTTTTTATTCATACGTTTCTTGCTACGGGTTTTTTTCTTTTTACTTTTCCTTTTCTTTTTGTTATTGAGTCTTTTTACACGCTGGCTTTTCACCTTTCTAACACCACCTCCCGTCATCTTGCGTCGTATTTTTCGTTTGACATCGTCTAACATTTCATCTGAAACATCAGCTATGCGGCGTTTTACAGCACTACGAGGGTCGACACCTCCCATAATATCCTGGATTGTGTTTATTCCTGTTCTGGCCGCTTTTTTAGCAATGTATTTACCTCCTGATTTAAACAGGGGAATAGCTCTACGAAATAACGAAGCAAAAAATCCTCCTAAACCATATCCCCTCTGCATTCTTGATCCCCTGAAGACTCTTTCTCTTTCCATTATTATTATTTACCGGAGCTTCTTTCTTATGTGTACTTTACACACTGCTGTCCCATTTGTGAATGGGTATGGTTTGCCTTCGACGTCTCTTATATAAACGCGAACTGAACTCAGTTGGGTCTTACTCATAGGTAAATAGTGAACATTAGGAAAGCTTATAACTTTACGACCTTTAGGAAAATGAACTACTCTTAACAAAGAGGCTTTAGTGTTCCCTACATACTGATGGTCTATAATATCTGTATAAACATAGGCCATACCTGGATCTTGAAACATCTTAGTAGGCAAGCATACAAAATGTAATGAACTCTTGGTGTCATTTTTTGAGACATACTCTTCCATCGTTGGTATATAACGCATTAGATCCTTTAGAGATGGTTTGAAATTATTTCCCGATAGTTTGTATACATGTGAGTAATTACAATTACGAAACCAGCCTGAGGGGCGGAAAATAAATAAACTTATATCTTTCAGGTTCACATGCTCATGAGATTTTAATGTGATTAAAGCGTTATCTTCGTTAACGGATTTATTAACAAGAAACACTAAATCTTTACATATTTGACTTTCTTCAAATTTTTTGTTTAAGTCTATGAACACATCGGTAACCGACTTATAGAGACCGTGCTCTATTAAATAATTTTCAACGAAATATTCATTGGTGCCTCGTTTGATGGTTGCAATATTAGGTTTACTTTTTAATACATTTTTAACATTATCAACATTTCTAAGTATCGTAAACGCCAAATATGAAACAGGCATATTCTCTATATCGGCGTCGAGAATTATTTCACTTAATCCTGCTTCATACATTTCTCGATCAAAAGTTATAGTGTTCAATAATTGGGTTGTATAGTCTGATATTTTATTTTCAGGATACAGATCCATAGAAGCCGATGAAGGCAGCGTTAAATAGAAATGATCTTCACTCTCCATGTTCCCAAAGTAAACTGATCAATGTTTCTTAATTTCACTAGCATTTATATAACTATTAAACTTCGCTGGGTAACCTATCCATTTGACAAGATACTGTTTATTTTTACCTTTTCCTTTAGATCCTAATATTTTTTCTATTTTATACTCGTGACTCTTAGGATCAAACCTTATTTTCTGTATTTCCTGCTTATAGAACCCTCCTTTTATTTGTTCCCCATCTAAATCCTCGAGATAGTATAATTTTAACCCGTCTCTTGGGAATTCTCTGATTGTATCTACTTTAAAAACTTCTCTCGACCATCCTGCTTCATACCCTTTTCTGAAATTTTCATCTGACCTAGACACTCTCACATAATCTCCTACTTTAATGCCTGTGTTATCTTTAATTTTTCCCATTGTGTTGATAGGTACAGAAGGTTTTGTTTTCACCATCTCTAGAGGGGTATTCCTAATTGTTCTATGATAAGACCTATTATAGGAATAAGCCAAGTCTTGCAGTATATCTATATATTTAAATGTATTCATCTTCGTGAAATACCTATGCATTCTTTCTTTTATAGTTCTTTGTACTCTTTCCACTATTGCAGCTTTATTAAACTGAATAATGTGTTGTAGTACCAATATCATTACGTCTGTAAACTATTTCTTGAAAACTCTTTTGCCCTAAAAATTCGTGTACCTTTATCTGTCAACATCATTTGAGGAATCTATTATCCTCATTTATAATTTCTCTGACTGCTGCAGCTACAGTCTTTGACTTTTTATCTTTTAAAGCCTTTAACCATAAGTACCTGGAATATACATCTATCACAAAAAGAATGTATTGATACCCCTCATTGTAAACTTTATATTTTATCATTTCAGTTAAATCAAGTTGCCATACATTATCTAAGTGAGGGGCTATGGTTTTTCGTGTTGGAAATTTTTTCCGTATAGGTTTATGTTGTAGAGTAAAAGCATCCTCCCCTTGTAAATAATTTTTCAGTTCTTTTTTATTAATATGAGGAAACTTTGAAGCGAACCTTGAAAAGCCTCCATAACTGTAAGGCTGTTTCATGTCATAGTAATATTTATCGACCGCCTCCTTAGCCTCCATGACTCACAATGACAAATAAAAACAAAAAAAAAACATTATATATATATATATATATATAATATATATAATATATATATATAATATATACATATATATATATATAATATATATTATATATATATATATAATATATAATATTATACATAATATATTATATATATATATATATATAATATAGTATAAATAATATATATTATATATATATATATATATATAAGTATATTATATATATATATATATATATATAATATATATATATATATATATATATATATATATATATATATATATATATATATATATATATATATATATATATAAGAGGAAAAAAAAAAAATATTTTTTAAAAAAAAAAATTTAATAATTAAAAATATATATAAAAAAACTTACACAAATTAGTTTCATAAAAAGTAGTTCAAATATGCTTACAACATATGCATATTTTAAAATATAATAATACATATTTACAATATAATACAAACACATAAAATTAATTTTAAAAGGAATATTCACAAAATATTTAATAAGCTTGAGCTTGGGCCATAGGACTTAGCAGATACTGTGTATTTATAATATACTGACGGAGACTAGGGAGTCCATCCGTTGTCACGTATGTGTAAATATCTCTTGCTGATATTTTCAAGTCTTGATCTTTGTATGCAGGTGTCTTCATTTCTTTTTCCCAATGAAAAGTAAATCTTTCAATATCTATAACATCCATAACATCGGCTAATTGAGCGTCAAACGTATAGTTTTCGTTGTACACAGTGTATAACAAGTTGTGAGCTGTATTGATAAGATCATCTAATTTGGAGACTTCGGCTTCTCGTTTTGTTATTTCTTCACGCATCTTGATAAATGATGTAATATTTTCTCTTCCTACGATCATGAACCCGTAGCTTGAGGGTCTGAATATACCCTCAGGGTTGTTTCGCCACCAACTGCGTAACTCAATAGCTTCAATATTGTTGTGCAAAGAGAATACAAGAGTCAGTCTTTTCGTGTCGGTGTCTTCTCCTCCGTTAATGGCAACTCCCCATGAATTTGTTACGCTAGATGAAATATACTTTTCGTTCACCCATGTATTTACTTCGTCAAATACGCGGGATAATTCTTCGCACGATAGGAATAGAGGCCGATTATTTGTATGAGGTGGAGAGGAACATGTATAGTAACGTTCCCCTGTAGATTTACGGCGAAAAAATAAGTTCACTATATCTTTGGGGTGAGATATTTTCCACGACACAATATCGTTTACGAACTTGGTGCTTACTAGAGAAACCATGTTGACAGTGCAAAGTCGAGCGTACAACTGAAGAATGCTTTCAGCCTCAGCGATGAGAACTCTGTAACCCTAACAAGGGGGAGATCATCATCCGACCAATCAAAGAAATGTTTACTAATTTTAACCCTAATGATAAGCCTAACTGGTAAGCCTAAAGGGTAAGCCTAACCAATAAATGAACACCTGCACTTTAGGGTTACTTTCATGTTTATACAAAGGCTTTCATGAATGCTATTCGTAATTTAGGCCTAACAGTTACCCTAATGGATAAGCCTAACCATTAATGAACAGCTTTAGGGTTACTTTCATGTTTATACAAAGGCTTTCAGGAATGCTATTTGTAATTTTAAACCTAACAGTTACCCTAACTAATAAGCCTAATAGTTAATGAACACCTGTTTTATAGCATCTCAGGTTACATTTTTAACCATTCTCTACCCAAGCCTGCCTTTTTTCTTAATTTGTTCGCTGTAGGATAAGGATTCTTTCGTGGTCGTTTTTTCATTAGTCCTAAAGGAGAGGGGTATGACGTCATTACAGCTGAAGAGCTCGAAGCCATAGCTCTAGGCGTAGAGTACACGTTTTCCACATCTGCTAAACGTTCCAAATTTAATATCAAACTTTTAGGAAAATTAATTGTTCTTAATTTTTGCTTTATTATAGGCCATCCTGTGATAGGTTTCCTTCGCCAATTACGTACAAGATCAGAAACTAGGTCTACGATATTTGAACCTATAATGGGATCTCCATTTATTACAATCTGACCATCGGAATCCCAATTAATTTGACCTTTCAAAGTGTTATATAAAGCTATTCCTTTATTTTTTACACTGGTTGGAAGACTGCTTTCTAAAATAGATTTAAAATCTTTATTAGTTTCAACTTCTTCTTCTTCAGTTTCATTTACAGATCTTGAGGCATTATAGTTGGTATATTTTTCTTTCAAATCTATTAACTTTTGTAATATCTCCTGATACTTTATTCTTTTATCGTGAATGTTCATATGTGAATTTAAAATTTGGCCAAGCTCGTTTTCGATACTAGACATTTGTTCCAATTTAGGTTCATATAACGTAGTAGGTTGAGTCTGTTGTTGTTGTTGTTGCTGTTGTTGTTGCTGTTGCATAGTAATACTGTTATTATTTATTTTTTCGTAATCTGAAAAAAAGCATACCACTACTTTCTTCATCTATTTATTATTATTATTATTCAATTATTATTATTATTATATATTATATCATATTATATTATATTATTATAGGTTTTGACCAGTTAGTAATTTAGTTAAAAAGGGTGTTACAATGGAAAATAATAGAGGGAGGAAGGCTCCTCCTGTCTGTATCAGTTTCTTTTTCTTAAAAAAATTCTTCTTTTTAATTTTACGCGTAAGCTTTCTAAGCGATGTTGCTATGTCGACGTAACTTTTGTTTCTGAGGCTCTTTTATTGGAACATTTCCTTTTATAAGGTTAAGACAAATTTCACATACGAGTCGGGTAAATGATGTACATTTTAGATGTTTACGTTTTTCAGCTTTACTTAGTTTCTTGTAGTTTTTTATAACTGGTAAATATTTTTCAATCAGCTTGCTCATTGTTATTCAGGGATGTAGACAATTTCAGTTTCGTTAGGTAAGATGTTTGTGCGTAGCAGTACCCTGTACGTGTTCTTAGGATGAAGATCACACAGTAAATAACCGTGTGGGATGGAAGTAACTTCTTTATATACCTTTAGAAACTCTTTTCTTTGCATAGGAAACATTTGAGTTGCTAATACATTGATCTGGCTCACGTCTCTTCTTTGTGAAAAACAAAAAAAAAAAAAAAAAAAAAAAAAAAAAAAAAAAAAAAAAAAAAAAAAAAAATAAATTAAAAAAAAAAAAAAAAAAAAAAAAAAAATTATATAGTTATTCTGATGAAAGATATTTTGGGTTATAAAAAACACTGTGACATTTAAATGATGAGAGTAGACTGTGAAAGTTTCAGCTATATCCTCGTTCAGTTTATGCATCAAATCGTCAAGGATAATAATTTTATGACCCTGTATATTTTCCAAAGACTTTACATCGTATATACCTTCATGAAATTGAATCACATCTTTATATTCGTTAAAAATAGATTGATAGATGCTGTAACACCAGATTATTTTCACGGGGAGTTGTTCGAATAGAACAGGGTGTTTTAGGAACTTTAGCAAAGCGTAGGTCTTACCCGATCCCGTTGGACCACATACGAGAGATGTACAGGGGGATCTAAACACGAATTTTTCTAAGGTGTTCATCATACCAATGCTTATTCAAAACTGTTAACAACAATATTTATTTGAACTTTATATATATATATATATATATATATATATATATATATATATATATATATATATATAAAGCATAAAGATACAAAATGGCGGGAAGGGTTAATGTTTCATGTTTAGGTTTGAAAATTTCTGAAAGAGGGTGGAGTTATAGGGGTTTGGGAGTGTTGGGGGGGGGGGGGGGGGGGGGGGGGGGGGTGGAAACGGCATATATAACTTATGCTTGGGTGTTAGCTGTTAGTTATATTCAGTCTGTCGTGGAGTCTGCATCTTAGCGATAGTTACTCTAGGTGTGTTTTCCGTTATGTGAGTGGCAATAATAATAATAATAATAATAATAATAATAATAATAATAATAATAATAATAATAATATTTTTATTACAGTTCTTGTTTTCGTGATACCTGCCGAGAATCTTCAGAATGTCGCAGTTGAATATATTCAATGCCGGAAAAATGCACAGCCTCATGAAATTGTTTGCTGTAAGTCTTGTTATTATTTTTATTTCAAAAAATATTTATTTTTATTTTAAAAACTTTAGTTTTATTTTTTCTGAAAACTTTTTAACAATTAACTTTTCTTAAAAATTTGTTTTTCTTAAAAAAAAATTTGTTTTTCTTAAAAATTTGTTTTTCTTAAAACTTTGTTTTTTTTAAAAATTTGTTTTTCTTAAAAAATTTGTTTTTATTAAAAACTTTGTTTTTATTAAAAATTTTTTTTATTTAAAATTTTGTTTTTTCTTAAAATTTTTTTTTTTTAAAAAAAAAAAAAAAAAAAAAATTATTTCTATTGTAAGTGTTTTATTTTATTTTGAAAACAGGGAACTTATATTTTATTTGTAATTTTATTATTACAGTTTCGCCCATTCTGCTATATCTCCGGAGCTAGTGGGTTTAACAGAGGCGGAGGAGGGGGTGGAGGGTTCAACAGCAACAACAACAGCAACAAAAACAACAACAACAACAACAACAACAACAACAACAACAGAAACAATCCTTCATCTGATAATAATTGGTGAACCCAGAGAAGCTGAAACCACCCCGTGAAGCTCGTAAAATCTGTAAAGGCTAAACTGTTGTCTTCAAAATTTTCGTGATGGCTTAAGAAAAAAGAAGTTACATGGGTCAACGAGCCGGGCAGGAACCAGCGGTGTGAACGATCACCAGAGATTACACCTATGGATGCTTGATTCCTTATGATGCCCAGATGATGGGGTAAGTGTAATTTGCTAAAATTCTTTTAAATACATACTGTTTGAATGAATTATTAATTAAAGTAAATGCTATAGATAATCTTGTAACTGTAATTATTTAAAAACAATAAGAAAATGATAGAATCAGTTAAGTTAGGTTAAGATAGGTCTTATGTTATTACTAGTATATTTATGATTGATTCTCTTTACAGAAGAATAACAAAAGAAAACGTGATGATGATGATGATGATGATGATGATGATGACGATGATGAAGATTTTACAGCTGAATTATTAGAAATTACAACGACTGCAGTCTCTAGAAATTCAGGAGTCATTGACACTCATCGGTACAGAATCAGGGTCAATGAAGAAAATGTATTCAACCGAGGTCTCGATATTGAGGATGCTTTCAGAAGGGTCATTCGTGCTATTGTTGAACATCTTAAAAAGGAGGTGAACTATGGAGAATACAAAGCAAGATTTTGGTTTACTTTCAATGATGGTGCTCGCAACGAATTCCACGTCAACCTTGCCCATAAAGATGTAAAAGATAATGATGATTTGGTATCAACCCTGTGTACCCGTCTGGAGAGAGCCTTTCAGTCTGGAGATAAAGCAACGTTCAGCGATTTCATAGTTGAAGTCCAGGTATTACATAACCCTGAAGGGAGTGGACCTCTATTCCCTGATCAAGTTAATTTTATCCACCCTGATCTTATCAAACGTCATTTATTGGCAAGTAGGTATGATAGGAGGATTGATGCAGTTGGTTGTGGTTTTAAAGCTATAGCTGCATGTGTAAAAGTTGTAACCGAAAAAAAAAAGATATGTAAAGTTGACACTGATACTATAGTAAAATTGGCTGGGAAAATAGCCGATCAATGCGGTTTAAATTATGCTGAACCTTTGACTGTTGATAAATTTGCTATAATAGAACGGGTCTTAAATTGTAGGATATTTGTCTACAGAAACGATAAAGATGAAAAGTTGCATGTGGTTTATAAACCAAGAGAAAATGATAGAGATAAAGATTTGTATATAATTGGATGGGATGCCGTCAATACTCATTATTATTACCCTCTCCCCAACGATAAAATCAAATTAACAATAGGTAGTGTGAATCCTAAGAATATAACGGGTGAAATTTTTTGTAGACAATGTTACAGTTTTGTAACAAATATGGCTTTACATCTAAACCAGGAATGTGAATATTATAAATGTAAACAGTGTCTCACATACGAATGCGGGGGAAGGGCTGAAGATAATAATATTCCTTTAAAGTATTGCCCTGAATGTAATCGTCACTTTTATAATGAAGAATGTCTTAAGAACCATAGAAAAAACGAAAAATGGGTATGTAAGAAAATAAAAATTTGTGAGCTGTGTGATACAACGAAAATTGCTGATAATAGAGGCCAGATTCAACATGACTGTGTGAATATACGTTGTCTCGTTTGCGACGAGAAGTATAACCCTGATAAAGGGGCTCATAAATGTTTCATGAAAACATTGAAAAAGAAAGAAAAGGACTGGCAGGAAAAGAAAAATGTTTACACATTTTATTACGATGTGGAAACGTATAACCATAACGAAACAGATAAAGGTGATGGCCGATCAGTTGTTGACATGGTACCGTACTTACTTGTGAGCATGTTGGTCTGTTATAAATGCAGCGATAAAGAATTAAGAAATGAACAGTGCGAGAAATGTGGAACTAAACGAAAGGAAATCTTCCATTTGGATTTGAATGCTGAAAATGATACAGAAAAGTGTCCAGTCGATAAATTCATAAATTATTTATTCAGTTTTTCCAAAAAACATCAGAAAGACGAAATAATAGTAGCAGCTCATAATGGAGGGAAATTCGACACTCAATTCGTGTTCAGTAAATTATTAGCAAGACCCGGTGCTAGTGTTATTTCTAGTAACCCTGTAAAACGAGGTACAAAGATCATCACTATGACAGCTCAGCATAATATAACATTTAAAGATACTCTCTTATACATGCCCTGTGCTTTGAAGAAGCTACCTAAATGCATGGGGCTTAAAGGTGATGTAGCTAAAGGGTTCTTCCCCTATAGATTTCTTACTCTGGATAATGTAAATTATGTTGGTCGGATACCTGCTAGAGAATTATTTGAAACTGACCGCATGGAAGAGTCAGAGAAACGAGAATTTACCGAGTGGTATAGCTCGTTCGAGAACAGAGAGTATGACATAAAAGCTGAATGCACTAAATATTGTGTGCAGGATGTTGACATTTTACGTCAAAGTTTTGAAAAATTCCGAAAGATATTCATTGATATGTTCCAAATTGATTGTTTAACGGAATGTTGTACAATTGCTTCATTATGTTTTAGAGTCTTTAAAACTCATTATATGAAAGATGATACTGTTGCTCATATTAGTCGACACGGAGAGAAAAATTATTCGTACGAAGGTGTTCGATGGATTGCATTCATGGAGAAGTATACAGGCCAAAGGATAACCCATGCCCGGAATGGCGGCGAACGAGTGTTTAAACTTAAGAATAAACACGTACATCCAGACGGTTACACTGAGGTTCCTGTTGTTGATTATACACCTATTGACGGAGATGCCTTTGTAGCCCTCAGACAGCTTCAAGTAGACAACCAGCTGAAACCCAGGAATGAACAGAGATGGAAGGCTATGGATAAGGCTGCGTCTGCACCCGGTGCTAGACCCGTGGAAAAGAAACGCATAGCGTACTTGTTCCATGGATGTATTTGGCATGGGCATCAGAGTTGTGAGGATGGCAAGCTTGAACATAGAGGTGTCTCCAGTCTCGACAGGTATAGAATAACCATGCTGCAGGAAGAAGCATACAAAAGAGCAGGCTTTGAAGTTGTGAGGGTGTGGGAATGCGAATGGAAAAAAATGAAAGATGAGTGCTTGGTGAGTATACTCAACGCTGACCCTGACGAAGAGGAAGAGGATACGGAACTTTTGAGACCGTATGTTAATAGAATAGGCAACGATGTCGCCAATAATAGACTTATTATAGGCGACGCATTGTACGGAGGTCGTACAGAACCATTTGTATATTACTTCCCTCCCACAGACGGTGCTAATAAAATTTGTTACTTAGATTTCACATCGTTGTACCCCTGGGTACAAAAATCTCAAGAGTTCCCTACAGGCATCCCTGAGAAACTTGTTGGAAGTGACATCCCTAGCATTCCTGAATACATAGCGAACATGCACGAGAAATATTTTGGGGTAGCTTACGTTAGCGTTTTACCTCCTCAAAACTTATACATTCCTGTTTTACCAGGGAGGTATAAAGAAAGACTAATATTTACCCTATGTCGGACGTGCGCTAAAGAAGGATACGAGGGATTGTGCACTCACACTGATAGTCAACGCGAGATTAAGGGTGTTTACACAACACCCGAACTAAAATTGGCTGTTGAAAAAGGCTACAAGATTACCAAGATCTTTGAAATTTGGAAATTCACACCTATGATCGGTTTGTTCACAGATTACGTGAAAGCCTTCTTGAAATGGAAAACTGAGGCTTCAGGGTACCCTGAAGGTATCACCGGTCTCTCCGATCCTGAACTTGACATTTTCATCGAGGCTTTTGAAAGAATTGAAGGTGTTAAACTAGATAAGGCTAATATCAAGAGCAACCCTGGTCTCCGTTTCATTGCAAAGTTATGTCTTAATTCTCTTTGGGGAAAAATGGCTGAACGTGCACCTTCCACAGAAGACATCATTTGTCACAGTGACGCAGAGGTCTGGGCATTGGCAAAGCAAGCCGATTTGGAAATTGAAAATGTAGTGGTTGCTGGACAAAAACATATAGTTTCTGTCCGATACACTGCTTACGCGTATAACACTGCAAAGTCTACAAATCTAGCTATCGCTGCGTTCACTACAGCCCACGCAAGAGTCAAACTATACAGACTCATGGAAAAACTTGGTCAAAGGGTATTATATTGCGACACAGATTCTTGCATCTTTGTAGCTAAAAAAGATGAGCTCGTACCCGAAACAGGAAGGTTTCTTGGTGATTTGACCGACGAAATCGGTGCTGGTATTACAGCTGACAGCTTTGTTTGCACTGGACCTAAATCTTACGCTGTTAGGCTTATAAAACCTGATGGTAGCATCGATCATATTCTGAAAGCTAAGGGCTTAACATTGAGTAAATTGAGTAGTGATATTATCAATTTTGACGGTATGCTGAAAATAGTGTTAGATAAAGTCGATACAGATGCTGAAAACGAAGTGAGGGAATGGCTTATGGGTGCTGAAGAGTATTACAACGCTATAAAAGATAAGGACCTAACAGCAATTGCTATTAAACAAATGAGAGAAAAGGAAGGAGCTCCCACTCTTCATAATATGGTTTTCAATCTAGATGATTCAGATAAACCGTATGTGAATACAAACGGTCGATATAGAGAAGTTAATACTCCTTCGATGATTTTTAGGGCAACTAAGAAGGGCGATGTATCAATCAGAAAAGGAACAAAGAAACTGAGAATGACTTCAACAAAGAGGGCTCTTATTATAAACACTGCTCGAACTATACCTTTTGGATACAGAGGTCCTCTCGAACCTCTATGCTAACTTTTCCTATGTATATATATATATATATATATATATATAATATATATTTATATATATATATATATAATATATATATATATATATATATATATATATATATATATATATATATATATATATATATATATATATATATATATATATTGTAAATGTGTATTTTGTACAAATAAATGTATTTTTATTTAATAAATGAAAAAAAAGAAAGAAAAAAAAAACTGATTGCTTTTCCTTACCCTTTTTTATTTTTGAATATTTTAATAATAGTAATAATAATAATAATAATAATAATAATAATAATAATAATAATAATAATAATAATAATAATAATAATAATAATAATAATAATAATAAAATAAATAAAGTTTCTCTGTGCGCCATAAATTTCCATTTGACACCTAAAAGTAATTAGTTTGAAAACAAAGTTGAAATAAAATCCTTTCTTCTTCTTTGTGAATAGCTTAGTTCACAGGTGTAGCACCAAAAGCTTTGTTCAGCGCATCATAAATTTTTATAACCTGACAGCTTGAAGCGAGGGTTCAAGACAAACCTAATTAGTTTGAAAACAAAATGTATTAGTTTCTTTGTTAATAGCTTTGTACTTCAGCAATAATTTATCAAAATCTTCCCAGGCCATTGTTATTTTACGTCATAAATTTTTAAACCTGTCAAGTTGAAGTGAGGGTTCAATACAAAGGAATTAAATCTCCCCTTCTTACAAAAAGTCATAAATTTTTAAACCTGTCAAGTTGAAGTGAGGGTTCAATACAAAGGAATTAAATCTCCCCTTCTTACAAAAAGTCATAAATTTTACGTTATAATTGACAGCTGATACCTTACACCTTTAGGCTTAAGCTATAATTAGATTTCCTTTCTCTGGTTCAACCCCTTCTCTTATACCCCCACCCTCCTTCTCTTCCCCTCTCTCCTTCTCTCCCCTCCATTTTCCCCTCATTTTATTTAGTCGAATGCCAGCGATTGAACAGCGAGGATGTCGTGCGGCTTCAGCGGCCTCTGCGAGGGGCGGGCCGGCGCGAAAAAATAATTTGCATGTATGCGCGCGCACGCTTGTATCTTTCCTTACTTTGTTCTGAAGAAAGTGTGTATATATATTATATATATATAATATATATATTATATATATATATTATATATATACTATTAATTATATATATATATATATATATATATAGTATATATATATATATATATATATATATATCTATATATATATATATATATATATATATATATATAGGCGGGCTGAGGGGCGGGGGTGCGGGGTGTGTGCGTGTATTCTCTCTTGCATGAACGGATTCTCTAAGCATGTACGTATTCTCTAAGCATGTACATATTCTCTAAGCATGTACATATATATATATATATATATATATATATATATATATATATATATATATATATATATATATATATATATATATATATATATATATATATATATATTCCAGTTCCAGGATCCAGTTCCTGGATCCTGGAACAACATACCATTCCAGAAAATCCTGGAATTACTAAATTTCAATCAGTACTTTCCAGTTTCCAGTTCCTGGAAACTGGAAACCACTTTCCAGAATCCTGGAATCCTTCCAGGATTCCAGGATTTCCAGATTTCCAGTCCCATCAATATATATATTTATATATATATATATATATATATATATATATATATATATAATATATATTATCGCTCTATATATATATTTATATATATATAAATATATATATATATATATATATATATAATATATATATATATATATATATATATATATATATATATATATATAGCGGGGGGCTCGAATACTGATTGATTCGACCCTGCTTGATAGAAACTGAAAGTTTTATTTATTTTCCTTGACTAAAGCTACATTCACACATAGTTACTATCCCAGTCTTTATCATATTTTAATTTTGTATTTTATATAATATATATAATATATTATATATATATATAATACTATATATATATATATAGTATATTATATATCTATATATATATATATCATATATATATAATATAATATATATATATATATATATATATTATATTATATATATATATATATATTGTGAGTAAGTAACACTTCCAACGAACTTTTTATCACAATTAGACTCACACCCTCACTGCTCAGTAAGGTCAAACGAATGCTGCAAGTTTCCTTGCTTTCAAGGAAGAGGTGGGCGGTTTGCGCCACAGAAGGGAAAGTAGAAACAAAACCAACAGGTATTCTGCATTGGTTTGTTGAACATAGTGGAGTTAGTAAAAACGTGACATATGCAAATTTCGAACCGAACGTTTTCAATCGCTCTTTCTAGCTTTATAAAGTTCTAAGAACGATTGAAGGCGTACTCAGTTACTATATATATATATATATAATATATATATATATATATATATATATATATAATTTATATATATATATATATATATATATATATATATATATAATATATATATATTTTTCCTTCACCTTCCTATTTGCCCCAAGATTGGGGGTAGGGTGCTGTTACAGCATCGAAAAGAAAAGCAGTAGGAGAACATGACAACGGCCGAAAAGAAAGCCCAGCCTTACCGCCCCTCTGTAACACCATTAATTAGTGAGAGCTCGTCACAGACAGAAAATCCCCCCTAGAGATCCTCACAATGGTAAATCGTCAATGTAAGGGTTTATCCCTGGCCAAGGTGGGCCACAACCATGCCCCCATAACAAAACCCCGCCATTCTCTCCTATCATGCACCCTTTCTTCTCGCCCTTGCCAAACTCACATTTCTCTTCCTTCAGACATTCGTTCACGGACGCCTCAATCCACTTTCTCTTCGGTCTCCCAGCCGGTCGGTCCCCAACAAACTCTCCACTATACATCCGCTTAAACCAACCGACTTTCATTCATCCTTTCCACATGGCCAAAACCATCTCAACATACTTTTCATTTATTCTCTCAGTTACCCCTTTCTTCACACAAACACACCAAGCTCTTCTAATACGTTCATTCCTCACTTTATTAATTCTTTTACAACCAACACGCCCCTAAGATTTGTCCATCTGAACACATTGAACTTTAGATCTATACTTCTTATTCCCAGACCATAGTCTCACTACCATACAATATACACAGGTAACAACATACCCTCATGTAAGACCTCTAGCGCACTCAAGACTTAGTCCCTTTAACATTCACAAGCGATTTAATTGCACCAGCAACCTTCCTGCAATTCACAACTTTCCTACCTACACTCTGCATCATTCGTTCCCTTCTCATCCAACACATACCCTAAATATTAAACTCAAGACACTTGCTCCAGCTGCTTTCACATCATAACATAACTTCACAACTGAGGACTGTCCCTCACGTCACAAACCATAACCTTACTCTTATCTACTTTTACTTTTCAAACCCCTCCTTTTACATACCCTTCCAAATCTCTCTACCAATCCCTCAAACTCTCTTCAGATCGCCACACAAAACCAAATCATCCCCATATAATAGGTAGGGCACCCTCCAGCTCCTTCTCCATTCTCCATCTTCTAACACCATTTCCTGCCATCCCCACCTCGAATTCTTTCATAACCCCATCCAAATACACATTGAATAACCAAGGAGACCATAACACAAACCACTGTCTCACTCCGGCTATTAAATCCTAACCCATCACCATTGACATATATTAATATGATAATATATATTAGAGCTATTATAAATGCATATATATATCTATATATAATATTAATATATATATATAAAATATTTAAGTATAATATTTATATATTTATATTTTATATATATATAAAAATTAAATTTTTTATATATATATATATATATATATATATATATATATATATATATATATATATATATATATATATATATATATATATATATATAATATATATTAAAATATATAATATATATATATATATATATATATATATATAAAGCTTCGGGTTTACACCCATAAATACATGGTTAATGACATCCCTGGAATAGGTATTGATACTTTCTTATTTCTAAACTAGGAGAATAAAAAATTTCAAATACTTATACCCAATTTATTTTAAAAAAAGATTTAAAATATTATAAAATCTGAAGAAAATGTTCCTAATTGATATTTTTTTTTTTAAAACTTATTAATAATTAGAAATTTTGCAGTAACTTTTTTATTATAAAACTTTAATAATAAGTTCTCATTTAAGAGATATTTTAAGCTTTAAAAATATTTTTCTTAAAATTTAAAATTTATTGTTTTGTCTGGTACAAAAAAATTTGTCTAGCATGTCTTAAGGTAAGACGACAATGCTTTAATAAAACAAATACCAAGACCTAGTTTAAAACACCTGATTTCTTCATTTATTTTTTATCTATTTCAGTTTTTCCTTATAAAATGTTTTCTACAAAATTTTCAATATATATATATATATATATATATATATATATATATATATATATATATATATTATATATATATATATATATATATATATATATATATATATATATATATATATATATATATATATATATATATATATATATATATATATATATATATATATATTATATATATATATATATATATATATATATATATATATATAATCATCCTCTTCTCATCTAGAGATTGGGGGTGGGGTGCGTAACATACACCAGAATAGACATAGTGATAGAAGAACATGAGCAAGATGAAAAAAAGCCTCCCTTACCGCCCCCTTTTTACCCACAAGTAGGACTCGTCCTCAGTCAAAAAATCACACAAGAAGGTTTCACAAGACCGTGATGGACCCTCACTGTGGTATCTCGTCAATGTGTGGTTCATCCCCTGGGCAAAGCCCACTTCCATACCCACTCACAAAACCCCGCTATTCACTTCTATTGTGCACCTTTCTTCTCGTAACTGCCAAACTCAGATTTCTCTCCTGCAAGCAATCCTTTACTGATTCAATTCACTTTTCCTTTAAAAAATGTCAAAACAATTTTTTGGGAAAATTTGTTCCAAAGACAAATCCAAAACTCCTACATAATCCAAAAAAAATTATATAAATAAAAAATATGTATCTCCCCAGACTACATAAGCCCTGAAAATTTCATCCAGATCACATTACCGGAAATAAATTATCCCAATTTTCCTTTTTCAAAACCAAAACAGTAGATCTTGAAATTCGACCATTGCTGAGATCTGGGGTCAAAATTCAAAATTTTAAACTGTACATTTT
>JABUQX010021374.1:0-2500 GCA_015478945.1 Trachelipus rathkii
TTTAACTCAATTCTGTAAAATATAATGAGAATATGTATCATTTGTAATAATAATTAATAATTGGATAAAATAGAACGATTAGTATCGTTTTGTCGACAGTTTTCTTTTTTATATATATCATTTTTAACAGCTCTTGGTATTAGCGTTCCAGACGTTGGATGAATAAAAAGCTTAGTCAACATATTTGTTGTTCCAAATTCATTGCCTATAACATGTGACTATAACATCGGTGATTGTCGTTCTTTACGAATATAGAGTTATGAAATTATTTATTTATAAATTCAGTTATTTATGACAAAATAAGATCAGAAGTTGCGCGACTGAGTCGCGAGGCACAAGGCTAGGGTACGATCCCTTGTCAAGTTCTTAGGTATCGGTTATCTAGAAAAGCTCTCCTTGTTGAATAGGGCTATACCCTTGAGATGTGAACTTTAATAATAATAATAATAATAATAAAAAATTTAATAATAATAATAATAATAATAATAATAATAATAATAATAATAATAATAATAATAATAATAATAATAATAATAATAATAATAATAATAATAATAATAAAAAATTTAATGCAAGATTTATTTAGAAATTTACATTACAAATGATGAATTGTAAGAGTAATACAAACAGACAATTTTAATATATTACATAGTTCTACATTTATATATGCATTATTATTATTTCAGTATATATATATATATATATATATATATATATATATATATATATATATATATATATATATATATATATATATATATATATATATATATATATATATATATATATATATATATATATATATATATATGTATATATATATATATACAAATATTACATAGATATTGTTATATATTATTATTACATATATATATATATATATATATATATATATATATAGTTAGTTATATATTTATTATTATTATTATTATATATATATATATATATTATATATATATATATATATATATATATATATATTACATTATATATATATCTTCATCATTGTTATTATTTTATTATTATTATTATTATTATTATTATTATTATTATTATTATTATTATTATTATTATTTATATTATATATTATATATATATATATATATATATATTATATATATATATATATATATATATATATATATATATATATATATATATATATATATATATATATATATATATATATATATATATATATTATATTTATATATACATATTTTTATATATATATATATATATATATATATATATAAATATATAACATTCTCATAGCCGCATAGGGTTAATCTCTTTAATTTCTGAAATGAAGAATACTTATTAACTGTAGAATAATGGAACCGCAGTGTGAATGTAACGACATTGTTCATATATTAATTACAAATAATATTACAGTGTTTATAGTGATTTCTAAAGTTGTGTTTATTTATGTTTTTCTCATTTTTTTATTTTCTTTTACAAAATTTATCAAATAATTCAAAATTGTTACCTATATAGTAAATTATTAAAGTTCTTGTAAATTACTTCTTAGTGTAAATTATAATATATTACTATAATACTATAATTATAATACTTATAATAATAACTATAATAGCTAACTATAATTATACTATAATACTTTAGTAAATTATAATTTATCCTATTATATTCTTGTTTCTGAAACTAACAAATATAAAAATATTTTTATCTTTAAAACAAATAAATTTGTTTACCAAAACTAATCCTGTCTTTGCCTTTTCATTCCTGCCTTTTTGTCTTTCACATCAGATTTAATGGGACCAATTTAATATTTTCCTTTGTTATTGTAACGTTATTGTCATTGGTTATTGCTGTATGCCCATCTTCATTTCTCTTATTTGACTCACTATTATATCTGTTAATCTTGCTTGCGAGATATATATATATATATATATATATATATATATATATATATATATATATATATATATATATATATATAATAGATATAAATTCATATATATATATATATATATATATATATAAAAATATATATATATATATATATATATGTATATATATATATATATATATATATATATATATATATATATATATATATATATATATATATATATATATATATATATATATATATATATATATATATATATATATATATATATATATATATATATTTGTATGTACGTAGAAAGAAAGAATATATATATATATATATATATATCTATATATATATATATATATATATATATATATATATATATATATATATATATATATATATATATATCGAAATTGGAGATATTAAAACTCATGTACATAGCAATTTTCTCCAGCAAAAAATACGTTTATATTTCTACAACGTTGTTACAAGTTGATAGAGTTTAAAAGTCTGATGTTACCAAGCGTATTATATAATTAGTAAAACTGCTTGTTAAAACTCTTCCAATGTTAAAAAAAAAGAGAAAAAAAGCAAGTTGAGACATTTTAAAAACTCAAACTGAGACGTAATAATTCAACT
>JABUQX010021375.1:0-22500 GCA_015478945.1 Trachelipus rathkii
CATATTTATTACATGATGAGGAATATCGTGTTGAATTTTGTTTTTTTAAAATATTCCTTCTTTATAAATAAGCGGTATATTGCAAGTTGCAAGGAGCGGATCAAGCGGCGTAGAAGCTGCTCAACAGGACAGTGGAGATCATCAATGCAAAAAAAGCGTCCCCCGCAACCACCATTTCTCCAGTCTATGTCGAAAAATTTTTCAAACAGAAGAGAGCTCTTGTGTTGCTTACAGGGTTAAGGGTTTATTTTTTAAGTACAGAGGTGATGGGTAACTTATAAGGGTTCACAAAACTCACAACTATGCAGGTGTAAAAAAAAACACTAACAGATGAATAAAAGGCATTACAAAAATTTCCCAATTTTGAAAATTCAAAGTTTTCAATTTTCATTAAATATCATTTCTCACCAAATATTTCTGCTTTGCTTCGAGATTTCTGTTACATGACATTGGACCTATTCATTTTGGAGTCTGAGTTCTTTGCCGAGTTCCTGTCCTACTAACTCTGATTTTCCACCTCCCCTCCAGAAGAAATGTGATGAGGGCTTGGTATCATAAGTAAAATAGGGAAGGCGACATTTTAACCAACAATATCAGTTTAACGTCAGATATGTGGAAAAAACAAACGCAGACAGCTGACTGCGAACAACAGGAGTTTTGGCATGACCGTTCACTGGATTAATTGTGAAATACTTTTGAAGAGAGGAGAAGGCTGTCTCCTGTAGAAGAGATTATCTTGTCTCAAACCACACAACCAGCCCAACAATTATTACGAATATTTCATCAAACCAATTGGCATTGAGCATAAGTTAGTAAAAATCATCCAAATATAAATAATAAGCGTAATGCTGAAAAAAAAAAAATTATAACTCCAAAATAATTAAGAAAACAACTAATTTTTAAAAAAGCATCCATCTTAGGGTTGTCTGCATTACAACAGAGTTTATATGGGCAAATTTCTTGTGGCAGCCTTTTCGGACGTGGATGCGTCATGCAGAAACCATGGGTGACGAATGAGGAAGAAAGAACTCAGGTACCGTATGCAGAGATGTGGTTACCCGAAGAGGTGGAGGCAAATAGTGACACAAGAGACGTTCTGCAGACAAAACCTTCTCCAGCTAGAAAGTCGCTGAGAACATGATGCCCACCTACCTGAAACATCGCCGTGACGCGCTCCATTTCCCCACACAATTAAACATCTGGGCTACTGAGGATGCTTCTCAAAATGTCCTCACTGTTCTCTCGGTTGCCAAGGATCCATTTAATAAGACACTGTGCCAAAGCACAGCATTGTGGAATGCCCAAAACAGGGAAAACTACAACTGCTGCGAGAATCAAGAAGATTGGAAACAAACTCTTAAAACACCCAAGTGTTACTCGCTGGAACTCCCTATGCGATTCTATGAAAGACCTGCTTAACCCCCTTGATGGTCGAAGACACTAAAAGAAGAAAATGATGCGCGTGATTGCGTGCAGCAAATATTTTTAAAAGTGATACAGGAAGTGGCTAAGTACAAGATCGATTATTTTAAAAGTTGGCTATACATGGACCAAAAATAGTGCTGTTAGGTTTGATATGTTGCAAGATGAGAAGAATGCGTACGCGGGAGTCCTATATTACCTAATCTCTTCCTCCCTCATTAAGGGACAAAGATCGGGGAAATGCAATGAGAAGTGGAAAAATTTAACTATCCCAAAAAAACTTAGTCAACTACTTGCTAAAATAAAAAGCCATACAAAAGGAAAAAAAGCTTTGAACCGAGGTTCAGCAGTTTCTTTGATGATTTTGATTTGGTTATGCAACCAGCCCTCTGCACCCTCACTTCAAAATCGGAGTGGTTACGTAGTTAAATGAGGGAAGTATTCACCAAGCACTTAAGACCAATATGGAGCAATACAAATGAATATTGCATACGAATCTACTCCTCCACATCAAGCACTGGAAGGTGATTGGGAACTGACTCTGAAAGCGAGCAACTGTTTTATGGTGAGTTATTTTTAAAATTTGAGAACAAACTTTTAAGCATCTCTTGTATATATATATATTGAAGCAGTGTGATGGGGGTGAGGCTAATATATATATATAATGTATATAAATATATATTATATATTATAAATTATATAATATAATATATATTATATATATATATATAATATATATATATATTATAATATATATATATATATATTAATATATATAATAAAATATAATATATATAATATGCACAACTTATACAATACATATTATATTCATATCCAATGACAATAATGTTCAAATGAAACTTGAAAAGATTGGTTCTTATACCATTTCGATAATGGTTCAGAAACGAAGCCCCATATATTCCAGCAGACCAACCTCTGGAGGGAAGAATTCGGACAAACCTTGGATAGCGTGTCGTGCAGAAATGTTCACCACAGTACCCCTCTCACTTAGAAACCTGTTCCACGCACGAGTTGCAATAACAGAGGAGGTCTGGATGGACTTGTTTAATAGTTATAATACCCCATTAGCCAGCTCCCTCACGGCCGTGAGAGTTGTTAGTCAAGCTCTGAGTTCCAAGTGGCAAAAGACGTGGCAACTCAGGGCATCCAGCAGTTTTGAAAAATTATCTTTTATAAAGGAATATGACCCTGTCAGAATGCGAAGGAGATGAGAGCGAAAGAAGATATCACAGAAATGAATAGATTAAAATCTTTCTCATTTTTTTGTATATATAAATATTAATTTTTCTCCAAATTAAAATTAAAAATTAATTCATATACATACTTGCGCTTTATATTTTATATTTTTTTTGCTCTCCTAAAATTTGTCCTTTTAAAAAAAAATAATTTGATGTTGCGAACATGTGACGCTCGTTGCCGCGTTGCAGACTTTTTTTCCACTTTGGCCTTTTGCCGTTTGCTCCCTAAAGTTTTGAAAAATTTTAATTTGCGTGCCCACCTCTGAATATATAATTATAATATATATATTATATATAATTATAATATATAATATATATAAAATAGAATATATAGTATAATATATATAATATAGTATACTATAATATATATATAATACTAATAAATATATATATATATATATATATATATATATATAATATAGATATATATATTTAATATCAATATATATATATATATATATACTATATATATATATATATATATATATAATATATATTAGAATATGAATTCCTCAATCGGATGATGATTGGCTTCACAAACAGTCACTTCATCTACGGAACATCATGAATAAACTTTGGTGTCTAGACGCAACCAAACTTTGACGCAACCCAGTACGTAAAGTGCGTTTTAAGTGATTCATTAGGTAAATTAGGTGTTTTAAATTTAATTTAGTGATTAATGTGCTCGATTCTGGGGTGCGAAGTGTTATCTAATGAAGTTAGCCATAAAATATTGTAATAAAAAAAGTTTTCTCTATCAATTAAAAGATCAAAGAAAACGGCAATTTGTATAACCTTTATATCTGACAATATAATTTGCAAGCTTAAACCATAGCTTATGTGCATAATTTTTATTATAAATCAATTATTTTGTAATGCATGATTATATAATGTTTATTTTACTATAATTCAATATGTTTGTAAATTTATTTATCAATTTATATGACTTTAACTTGTTTATCAGACATTTTGTAAAATATTTTTTAGAGTCGTTTTTTTTTTTTTTTCAGTGCTTGAGCTTTTTGAAATAAAAATTGATTTTCCGCGCTTGAAAGAAACTTAATTCGGTTGCAGGTCAGAGAGAAAAATTAATACATATTAGAAATAACTTTACTTGGCAGGAAGGCATCGACATTGTTGAATATAATTCGAATGTAAATCTTAATAAATAACCAAAAAGTCGTTTTCACTCTACCATTAAAGAGGTAACTATATAAGAGTTTTAACTCTTTAGGTTTGTGGTTCACCTGGTCTCGACGTACCAGAGTGTAATACACTAGTTTCCTTGTGATGAAGAGTCGACTTCCAACAGCAAAGCAACATATCCGGTGCTGTCGAACTAGGTCTCACAGCGTAAAATGGAAGTCATTACGTGAGACTTCAAAAGAACCCAACCGATACATATCCGTTTGTTCGTGTAGTGGAGGAACAAGAAGAGATAAAAATAACTCCCAACACTCCTCAACTATATTATATTATATATATATTATATATATATATAATATATATATAATTATATAGTATATATATAGTATAATAATATATATATAAATATATTATATAATAAATAGATATATATAATATATATAATATATATATATATATATATATATATATATATAATATATATAATATATATATATATAAGCGTAGCAGGGGCACTGCCCCCCCTAAATCTGCGCGCGAAAATAAAAAAAACTGAACCTAGATGTTGTGCCAGACGACGTTTTTAAGGGTTTGTTAGTTGAAAAACTGAAAAATTTTCAACTTCTTCAGCGCTCTCGTGCTGAACCTCCTGGGGGAAAACATTCGGACCTCAAAGACATGTAGTGGAAATGTTTGTGGTAAAATACTTTACGTATTGTTTTTTTTTTTTTTTCTTTAAATTTTTATTTTTTTTAATTTTTCCTAAGTAACAAATATTAATAAAACTGTTTTTCGTCCTTATAAAAGCATCTTTTATTATCGCACTAAAAGTTAACTTTGCAAATAAATTTAGCGAAAATCCACAGGCCGGCGAAAAGTCGTAGAAGCAAAGACACATAGGGTTGACCAAAAATATTAAGGCGCATAGGCGCTAAGCGCCCTAGGTCCGCCGGCATAGGCGCACTCAAAAAAAATATAGGCGCGCCCAGCTCTGTTATAAATATATAAAGATATAGATATAATAATATATATATTATATATATATATATAATATATATATATATATATATAAATATATATAATATATAAATAATAATATATAGAAATATATATTATATATAATAGATAATCTGAAATATATAATATAAAGAATAAGGAAATCGCATATAATAATGAATAGGATGGTGTTTTTGTAAATCTGATGAAATGAATGCGACTAGAGTGTGGTGGCGAACACTTCGGAAATCGCCATAAAACATGCCAGTAATGAAGAGTGATAGCGTAAGTTGTGTGGTTTGATGGTTTGACTTTTGCAAAAGAATAGTAATTTTGGAGATGATGTCATTTAGTAAGGAGGAGTAATGGGTTTTAGACAGAGAAATTGAAGGAAATGGCTAAATCTGCAGTGTTATAGATGAAGTAAATTATACCGGTTTGAAATGATCAATAACGGAGGAAAGATGGCGATTGATTGATTGGATTTGGAAAGTTGTGTAACAAAGCGGTTTATGGAAGGTAGAATTCTATTGGAGGGAGAGCAGTAACATAACCCTCTAGATAAGGGTAACTTAGACTAACTTAAGAATTATATCGAATTAGGTTTTGAGTGTCTAGGGAAGATATATGCTGGTTATATTTGGTCGAAAGAGTGCGTCGAGATAGCATAAGGACTGATTGGTGAAGAAGAAATGCGTTTAGAAAGTGTAGAAATGTCGTGGATTTCAAATCGGTTACATTGAACAAATGATTGAGAAAATGAGCGGTGAAGAAGAAGAATAAATTATAATTTAGTTTTGGATCATTGCAATAGGCGCTATGATATGATTAATAGGAGAGCTCTATGTCAAACTTTGATTGATATATGGTGTTGGGTAAGCTTGCTGAAATGGAATTCAAAGTAACCAATAAATATGACGGATAGCGAAAGAGTTGAAGAATAATGAGTTGAGATGATGTTTTTAATTATTAATTGCGAGAGTGAGGCAGCGGATTGTTTAGTTCCATCGTGGTATTCAAGTGTGTATATGGATTGGGGTATGAAGAATAGAACACTAATGGGTGCCAGAGGAAAGGGTTAGAATGATAGAGAATTAAAGAGTGGAGGGTCCCGAGACATCATTGTATATGCAGATGATTTGGTTTTTGTTGCGGTGAATCGAAGCAAGTTTGAAGATTGGTAGTATAAAATTTGGCAGTGTTGTAAAAGAAATGTTTTGAAGTAAGCGACATAAACCTAAAGTTATGTTTCAGGACTGAGTGATGACCAGATTCCCGTGGTAGTTATTTAGATGTGAGCAGCTGGAACAAGGTCTGAGTTTATAATAATTTAGTATATATGTTGAAGAATGAAAAGGCGAACGGTTGAATTGATGCAGAGTGTTTAGTAACAAGGTCGTGAATGGCTAGGAAGTGCTGGTGCAAAATTAAAATCGTTGTGGAATATAAAGGGACTAAGTCTTGATGCGCTAAGGTCTAACATGAGGTATGTTTTTTAATAATAATTACATGCATAAAATTTAAATATATAACAAAACCAATAAATTTTCACTAAGATACAGTAATTAATGTCATAGTCAAAATGCTAAAAAGTAACGGACAAGTAACGGCCGTCGTTACTTTTTTTCCTTTCAAAAGAAGAAACGAAATAACGAGTACACGGAAACTTACTTTTCTCAGTAAGTAATTGAATAAAATAACGATAACGAACTACTTTTTCGAATAACGATGCCCACCTCTATATAATATATATATATATATAATATATCTATATAATAATATATATATATATATTATAATATATAATATATATATATATTATATTATATATATATATATATATATATATATATATATATATATATATATATATAATTATATATATATGATCTAATATCATTGAGAATTCATTAGAAACAATAGCCTTTACGCACTTGCATGTGTTCCTAGAGAGCATCCTTACACCTGTGTAAAGAGGCGGACATAACATACTCATGTTTACTTTATGTAAAGACGTTTAACCCAATTTCGAAACTTGTTACTAAGGTCCAGATTTGCGAATTAATGCTGTTTTAGCAGAGGCCACTCACCCACTAAAGGGGCGGTGCAAAGATTCAAATTGTGAGGCATAGAACCCGGCAAGGGGCAAATGACAAACTGAATCGGGAGTTATATTATGACCTCTTTGAAAAGAGGGTTGTTAAGATTGTGTCGGGCTTATATATTAACTTTGTATAATTTGCGTTATTAATAGTCAAATTATATGCTTTATAAAGCCACATATGGCACTATCATTTTATTCTTGATTGTTGATAATCAGATTTAATTATTCCAATTGTTTAATAAATGACAAAGTTTGCCACACCTTTTATTACCACACTGATAAATTGCTATTAATTAAAAGAGCTTGAGTATCTCAGCTCATATCTTTTTGGTGAACCCCCAGAGTTGACATTTGATTGACATTTTAGAAAATTCTCTGCCTTCTGAAATAGGGCCCATAAATTTATTAATAAACAGTGTAATCATTTCTATCAGTGATAAAAATTCAGTGTGTGTGTGTGTGTGTGTGAAAAATAACTGTACTATAATAAAAAACCCGAATAGTGATTTGTGACTATAAGTCATAATTAGAATAAAGTGTTTCAAAATAATGTGCCAAAAAAACAATTGCTACTGTAAACGTGAAAAAAATAAACTTAGTGAAAGAAAAACAAACAATCAGTGAAAAGAAAATCGTTACAGTAGTAGAAGCCGGCAACAAAATTTGAAAGAGCGGCCCCAAGCGACGTTTAAAATTTCTAACGACCTTTTTTTTAAAGCTTAAGATCTGACTCAAACTTAAAGGGAAAGTCTTTGTATTAGCGAGAAACCATGGTCGCTACGAAAAAACTTTCCCAGAGACTCAAATCAACTCGCACAAGAGTCTCCCCTACCACGTCAAAGGCGAATAGAAAATCACTCACCCCGCAGCCTACCCGGTCCCCCAGATAAGGAGACTTTCACTCCTCCTCATCTGAGGCTGAACAACTTGAGTCGCCGAGATCGACAAATTCGCGCCAAGCTATGTGACCAAAGCGTCAGAGGGAGAATAAGTCTCCACAAAAAACTTACAGCCACTTAATTAACCTCCAACCAACTCCCCCCCCCTTCGACCCGTATGGCGTCGTGTCCTGGCTGAGTGCTGTTAATGCTATATTTAAATTAAACAACATTGATGATGGACATGAAAGAGTGCGTGTACTTGCTTCAATCTTACCAAATACTTTAGTGTCATCAATCCACTTTCCTCTTAAAGAGAATGCCTATCAGCAATTACTAGACAGTATCGAAGAAATGTATATGCCCGCTCTCCGTCAAAGAGTTAGAGATGTCTTCAAAAAAGGAATGCGGCGCGATGAGCTTCCTAGTGAATATTTGAACCTCGTCAAAGATGTCTTTGAACACAAGAATTTCGACTTGCTGGTCGAGAATAATCCCAAGTTCGCCCATGAACTGTTTCTTGAAGAGCTTCCTCCAAATGTACAAATGAGTCTTTATACACTCGCTGAAGAAAATAACATACATAGAATGGTGAGAGTGGCAGACGACTTATTTAAAAATTTCGCAAGAAAGGATCGAAATCTTCATCCCCCAAGGGAGGAGGCATATTGTGGAAGTGTGAATCACCTACGCGGAAACACAGACTCCTATGAGTCTGACTCAACAAACAGACAAAATCTCTCTCGGGAACAAGAGAGGAAAATCGACTCTACGCTCGATGCTCAAGAGAAAATCTTGAGGACTTGCACTGCTCTGCTGCTGAACTAGTGTATGGTTCTCCTCTTCGCCTTCCTGGTGATTTCTTTTCGCTGTCTTCTCCTCCTTCTACTGCTGACCCGCTTTCCTTTCTTACCCGCTTGAGGCGCTGTGCTTCGTAGTGAGACCTGAACTCCTTCTCGACCACAAAGGTGCATTCCTATATCCCTAAGGATCTTTCTTCCTGCACTCATGTCTTTGTTCGACATGACTCACACCGCACCGCTTTCCAACCTAAGAACGATGGACCTTTTCCTGTGATACTTAGGAAGGAGAAATTCTTCACGATTCAACGTCCCACACGCACAGAAGTCGTTTCAATCGACCGTCTTAAGCCTGCTTTCTTCGAGGCAAATCCCCTCCCAGTTCTTAATCCTGATTCTTTGCCTTTTGTTTCACTTTCTCCTCCTTCGACTCGCTCTTTTAACATTCCTATTTCTCCTCCTGCATTTCTCCCTCCTCCTTTACCTTTCCCTCCTCGTTCTCCTTCTCCAGATCCTCTACCTTTCCCTCCTCCTCTTACTTCACCATCAGCACTGATACGACCAGCTCAGATTCCTCCCACATGGTTGCCTTCCTCCTCGCTTCATGCTCCACCCCGGGTGCAGGATTCCTCACCACCTGTTGGTGTGCCGACGCTACCGCTCACACGTTCGCAAACTAGGAACCCTACTCAGATTCAACCCGCCACTCCTGACAGGGTGTCGAGCAGAGGTAAGCATATTAGATGGCCGGCGCGCTATCGGGATTAAAGTTTCGTGCCTTTGGAACTGCAGGTGGGTACCTGTGGTGCTGCTGAGGGCATAGAAATTCCCTTTAGCGACCATGAACAAAAATTACAATGGAGTTAAAGAAATATAGTTTATTCACTGTCACCGAAAAGTGGTAACACTCCCAGCATCTTTCTCATTTTTTACAAGCTCCGTTTTTATGCATCCAGCTTGAATATTACGCTCTGCTCCATTATGAATTTTTATGTAACTAATGATTATTAGGCTTATGATATCCAAGTATATTGATGCTGTTATAGTAGTGAGTGCTATACATAGTGTGTTGAATTCTATTTTTGGTAATTAAGTGAATATTACAATTTTTAGTAGGCCTTTATAGGAATGGCCCATGTATAAAGCGAATTATTTTATACAATATAGTATTATTCTTAATTTTATAATATAATTATCTTAGCTAGCTTTTCTCACGGTAGTAGGTCCCAGGTCAGTATATACTGGGGGCTAATTTATTCCGCAGGATTATTCCTTTAAGGGAACCTACGGCCAATTTTACTCCGGTTAATATAATCTTTTAAATTTAGGTAGGCCCTACTAAGATATGTATTCTAATTAATATAACTAATATTAATAATCTGTATATATTAAATTATGAACTATATTATTCCTAATATTAATTATCGTTATTTCTCAGAACTCTGGGGTCTTTTTTTTTGTTACAGTTCTGCTTTAACAACAACCTGTATAGCTGTTCTAATTGTCAGAAATAAATTTGAATGTGATGGCATTATCTTTATCTTCCATACAATACAAGATGTGGTTCAACAACCATCTACCTCAATATATATATATATATATATATATATATATATATATATATATATATATATATATATAATATATATAATATATATATATATATATATATATATATATATATATATACTGTATATATATATATATATATATAGTATATATATATATATATATATATAAACTATGCTTGGAGTGAATCTTGCTTTGACCTCGGAGGACGTTTCGGTCACCGCCTGAAAAGGTGGGGCCGTAATCGTCGAGGGTATGGAGCGGGTTCATTCCATCTTTAACTAAACCTTTTTCTCCACAAAATCCCACGTTCGATGGGGAATTGTTCTCGCTCCATTCAGGAGAGGGACATTGCCTATCGGGCATGGAAAAACTCTCGTTTCTCCATCACTCTTACTAATTTCCATTCTGTTCGGAATCGTTGAAGAGCTATTATTCGACAGGCTAGGCGCGCTTTCACTAAAAGAAGAAAGTGCGACAACCTACTTGGCTCTCCTACTGATTAAAATTTCTGGCCCTCTTGCCAAACACATCTCTAATAACTTTTTGTAATATCTGCCTTTCTCCACTTTTCGTCTGACGGTTCTGTAGTAACCTTTCCCTACTGAAAAAGGCTACATCATCTTCGGCTCCTTTTTTCAATCTAATTCTACCTTGGACGATTCGGGCATCCCTCCTCCTGCTTCTTCTCTCTCAGGTTTCCTATGTTTTCCCGTGATTACGCCATGTGATCGGGGGTGCATGAGATTTCTGAGATCTATGAGTGGTCAGGAAGCGCTAGTGGGCCCGGTGAATGGCATTCCTCCCCGTGTTTTTGAGGGAGTGTGCTTCCGAGCTGGCCCCTGTCTCGTTCAACTCTACTCTCTAATACTAATAGTTTTCCTCAGTGCTGGAAGGGCGCATATGTCCAACCAATCCCGAAAAAAGGGCAGCCGCTCTGATCTTCCAACTATCGTCTTATAGCTCTTACTTGTATTCTATCTAAGTCTTTGAAACTCTTCTTAACTCTCATTTCCCTTCTTTCAGCTCATTCCTTCTTTTCAAGATCATCAGTATGGCTTTCAACGCTCGAGGTCAACTGGTGACATACTTCCTATCTTACTGATTTATGGTCATCTGCCCTTAGGGACTATGGGGAGTCTTGGGTCGTGGCACTCGATATATCAAAAGGCTTTTGATCGAAGTATGGCAATGGCGTCGCTACCTCAAGCTCTTCCTTTGGGTTTTCCTCCTTCTCTTTGCTTACTCTTGTTTAGTTTTCTCTCTATCGCTCCATATCAGCACTCGTTGATGGAGCGACTTCTTCCTCCTTTCCTTTTAATTGTGGTGTTCCTCAGGTTCTGTTTTATCTCCAACTTTATTCTTACTTTTCATCAACGATCTCCTCAGCTGTACTTTCAACTCTATTCATTCCTATGACATGGACTCACTCCTCCATTCTTCATCATTTCAAATCTGCCTCCTTTTTTTGCATCTTCGAGTTGCCTCTGCGTCTTCAGCTTTGATTCTAATTCTTGCGACCTGGATGGGATTTCCCGGTATGTCCGCCACAACCTTGTGAAATTCAACTCTTTGAAAACTCTAACTTTTTTTTTTTTTTTTACAGTTACACCACCGCTCAAGGGTAGAGCCCTAATCTAGGAGGGGGTGTGCTCAATTTTAGTCTGAGCAAGACGGAGCCAAGAAGAGAATAGCTCACACTCAAACGACCGACCAGTGACGAACCTGGGTCTCTCGCTTAGTTGGGCAAGTGGTCTCCCGCGCTGAGCTACCGGACGACTATTCTGGTGGCTTGAATAATTCTTTCTTGACTTATACCGAGCCAACTCCGTCGAATGCCATTCTTCTTATAACAAAACAACTAAATCCAAAATAATGTTGGTCCATTTGTTTTACTTAACTTATATTAAAAAGAACCAAGAATTAAATTTTGCTGCTCCTCCGTTGATTAGAATAGATTTTAATTTTTGTTTAAAGTTTATAAAATTTCGTAATATTAATTCCTTTTTCTAAAAAGTTTTTGCTCAATCAAATAAAATGTTCACTCACAGAAGCCATCTCCTTCCCAGCACTCAATCTTCGAGTCCCTCTTTGCCAGCTCTTGTGTTCCTTGTTCTTCTTTCTCTAATTGCTTTCTTCTAAATCTTCTCTTTTCTTTTTTCACTCTCTTTTCAGTGAGTCGCCTCTCGACCGCAGTCAGCTCAATATATATCAATATATAACTACTTTACATCTCCCTCTCAAAAACACCTCCTAACTTTCCTATTTTTTTCGACTGTTCTAACGTCTCACTTGTTGACAACATAAACATTCTTGGTCTGAACATAAACAAAAAATTATCTTGGAAACCTCATATCACAACGGTTGCTAAGGTGGCCTCAAAGAAACTGGGAGTTTTGTTCAGGTTGCGGGAATTTTTTTCTTCTGCACAGCTACTCCAGTTATATAAGGGCCTTATTCGCCTGGTTTGGAGTACTGGTTTCTCACATCTGAGTGGGGGGGGGGGGGCTCCGGCTCCACCCTTCTATTGGATAGAGTTGAGTCTAAAGCTAAGAGACTAATTAACTGTCCCCTAGATCGAGCAGACAGTAAGGTCGGTAGACAGATGAATTCGTGCTACTACTGCATGAACTCTCTAGTTTGACGAAAGACTGGATAATAAGGGATAGATTTATGAACGAGTATTCCTGCATCTCTTTCTATAGAGGTTAGCGGCGATTTATATTCCGACAGTTGGAATAAGTCGAGATGACATTGTCGAAGTTATTGCAACATTTACACTTTGGTGTACATGTTTATTAGTTGAACAAGTTCTTCAAAATTAGAGTATAGTATCCATGACAATTCCATTGAATGAAGGTGGACAAGTCTCTATGTGGCTGGGGGTGACGTTGGAAGTGGATTCAGATAGGGAGGAGGAGCAACAAATCCTGTTGGTAAGGAATAATAGTACAACACAGATTTGGGTTGTCCGACCTGTTTTTAGGGGGGGGGGGGGGGAGTTTTCAGTGATACTTGTTGGAGGGGCTTCACCGTGAATGCGAAGTATGTTGAGTTCAACCAAGTCCATCTTATTGTGTGGACTAGTTTGGTCGTTGGAGCAACCAAAATGCTCATGTTAGGGAATGGAAGTGATATCAGAATCTGCCAAGCAAGCAGATTCAGAAATGGGTGGAGAATATTGGGAATGTTTCCTGGAGGCAGGGTAATAAGTGACAACCGGAAAAGTCTTTTTTTATGTAAAAAAGCTGGAGTTGCGATATTGAGATCCAATATGGGACCCGTTGGATTACGGACGTCTGACGCTAGAGATTTTGTCAGTGAGCTATCAAGTGGGTCATTTTGGAAAACTTTACAATTTGGTTAAGATAAGGAACCTCCATGTCCCCTTTCGCGCCACCAGCAAATTTAGAGCGCTTGTCGCGCTTGCATTGAATGATTTTCCATTCATCTCTTTCGGGAGAGAGAGAAAGAGAGAACGAGAGAGAGAGGCAAGAGAGAGAGAAGAGAGAGAGAGCAGAGAAGAGAGAGGAAGAGAGAGAAGAGAGAGAGAGAGAGAGAGAAGAGAGAGAGAGAGTAGAGAGAAGAGAGAGAGGAGAGAGAGAGAGAGAGAGAGAGAGAGAGAGAGAGAGAGAGAGAGAGAGAGAGAGAGAGAGAGAGAGAGAGAGAGAGAGAGAAGAGAGAGGAGAAAAGAGAGAAGAGAAGAGAGAGAGGGAGAGAGAGATGAGGAGAGAGAGAGAGAGAAGAGAGAGAGAGAGAGAGAGAGAGAATCGTCACATCAGACTCCATTTAGGAACTATGATCCGTTTCATCCGCTAAGGCATAGAATCCTTTAGGGAATGCTGAGGTAGGAAAGCGGAAAAAGAGTTTATAGGGAGGATTCAGAAGGCTGGAATGATCCTTGCCAAGCTATCCATGAGAGTTGGTTGGTGGTTGTTCAATAGCTGTGATTGTTTGGGTACAATCTATTGAAGTCGCTGCTTTTGTCTCAGGAATAGACTTATGGCGAGGACTCTTCTGAGTTGCAGTTTTTACATCTGGGGTTAGTGCGTTTTGCTTTAAAGATTAGAATGCTTTGCAATTTAGAAAAATAATCTTTAGCTTGATGATTAATCCTTTCATTGTGTTTAGGAACATCTTTTTCAGGAAATTGAGTAACGGTGGGAAACAGATTAGGGGACATAGATGCAGGCCTCTTACTTGAGTTTGGCTAACTCATTGGGAGTGTTCTAAGTGAATTATTTGCTCTCAGATTCAATGACATCGTTACTTCTATCCCAGCGACGGTCAATTTTTCTCTCTATGTTGATAACCTGGTGCTATATATTGCCGATGCCAGGCTGTCATTTCTTGAAAGGCGACTTCAACTAGCTATAAAGAATATTTCACAATGGGGTAATTTCCATAGCTTCCATTTCTCACCCACCAAAACCTCAGCAGTACTATTTAGGAAAAAGGGGAGTAGAAGACTACCGCCTTCCTCCCGCGACCCTAACTGTATATGGTTCACCCATCTCCGTAACTTCACAAGTCAAATTTCTAGGACTCATTTTAGATGACCACCTAGCAAACGCACAACAAATTAAACTCCTGAAAACGATTTGTCATCGCGTGCTTGACCTATTACGTCATCTTCCCTCAAAATCTTGGGGTGCTGATCACAAGTCCCTTTTACGTCTCCAACCCTCTCTAATCCGATCGAAGCTGGATTATAGCTGCGTAGTATATGGTCAGACATCCCCAACTCTACTACACCTGTTAGATCTCATCCAAAACGAGGCGATCAGTATCTCCACTGGAGCTTTCCGATCGTCCCCACGAGTGAGCCTTGAAGTTGAATCCAATGGGATGCCACTCTCTCATAGATAGGAATACATAATGTGCACAAGTTATCTTCGCTTTCAAACCCCAATACCATCTGCTTTGACACCGATTCTGCGAGATACCTTAGAATCCTCCTTACTGGATATTTGCAAACAGTTTATAACATCCTTAACAATTTCAACATCTCTTTGCAAAAGGTGCTGTCGTTCTCTTATGATGAAGGGTATACACCTTGGCTATTCCTTGCTCCCACCATTTGCCTGATCTTGACCTCTCTCCCCAAATCTAGCCACCCCGCTGACCTGTTAAAGGCATCATTCAGCACTTCACGATGAATTTACTCCAGTGTTTACCGAGGCTTCTAAAACAGGGGACAATGTGGGTGCGTCTGCTGTCTTTCCTGACAGCAACCTCTCACCTTATGCTTCAATTTTTACGGCAGAATTAATGGCTATAATGATTGCTCTTTCTCCAATTCTATTCCTTAACCAAGACCACCCTTATGTCTTTTATTCAGATTCTTGCAGCGCCCTCCAGGCTCTTAAAGCCCCCTATTCTTAAAACACAATAGTATCCGCTGTGCAACAATGTTTTCGGCTGCTTCTTTCTCACGTAGGGGTACCTTTCAACGAAATCGCTGAAAGAGGGGCCAAAATGGCCGCCTTTTCTTTTCGGAGTTGTTATAGGTACCTCCCGGATGCCATTCGACACCGATTATATTGTTTTCCGACAAGGCTTCCGGTCTTATTGGCAAAAGTGTTGGACGAATGTTGAGTGAGGGGAAAAACTTAGAAATATAAAGCCGAACATTGGTGAGTGGTCTTTCTCTCACCGATGAGAGCGCTTTGATATGCAGGCCACCGTATTTGCCACACCAATATCACTCCTATTGGTAAATCTGACCACAACCTTATATCTCTTAATTTTAATACTTTCTCTCCAACAGCTCCATCCTGCCCTACGCGTTTTTTCTGGCACTTTGATCGGGCCGATTGGGAGGACTTGCGTTGCTTCTACGCTAACTATAATTGGAATGACTGCTTTGACTCTGGTGACGCTTCAGGCTTCTTGCCGATAGTGGGAGGCTGTAATCGTTGATGTGGATAGTAGGTCATTCTTCTTCGACTAATCTTTCTCTCCTTCATAATCCATGTTCGATCGAGAGCAGTAGCGTATCGGGAGTGGAAAAATTTCTCCGTTCTCCTACACTCTTGCTAATTCATTCAGCTGAGAAATCGTTGCACGGGATACTCTTCGACGAGCAAAGCGGGCTTTCATCAAAATGAAAGTGCGCTAGCCTCCTTGGTTCTCCTAATCCGACAAATCTTTCTGACCTCTTGCCAAACACATCTCTAACAACTTCTGTAAATCTGCCTTTCCTCCTCTTATTCGTTCTGTTGCTAATTCTCCAACTGAAAAGGCCCATCTCTTCGGCCTCCTATTTTCCTCTAGCTCAACCCTGGATGATTCTGGCATTCCTCTTCCTCCTCCTTCTCTCTCAGGTGTCCTATGCCTTTGCCTGTGATTACATTTGATCGGGTGCATGGGCTTCCCGAAATCTATGAACGTTTAGGAAAGCGGTGGCCTGGATGGCATTCCTCCCCGTGTTTTGAGGAGTGCTTCTGTGCTGGCCCTTCCCCTCGTTCAACTATATTCTCTATGTTCAGTACTACACTTTCCCTCAGTGTTGGAAGCACGCACATGTCCAAACAATCCGTTTCCGAAAAAAGGTAGCCGCCTCTGATCCTTCTAACTATCGCTATAGCTCTCACTTGTATTCTACTTAAGATTTTGAAACCCTTCTCAACTCTCATTTCTTAGATCACCTGGAATCTCATTCACTGCTTTCCGATCGCCAGTATGGCTTTCGGCGCTAGAGGTCTACAGGCGATATACTTTTTCCTATCTTACTGATTTATGGTTTTTCCGCCTTAGGAACTATGGGGAGGACTTGCCGTGGGGTGGCCTCTTGACTATCCAAAGCATTTGACCGGCTATGGCATGCGTCACTGCTCTCCAAGCTACATTCTTATGGGTTTCCTCCTTCTCTTTGCTTACTATGTCTAGTTTTTCTCTCAAATCGCTCATGCATTGGCTGTGTTGACGGGCGACCTTCTTCTTTTTCTGTCAATTTGTGGTGTTTTCCTCAGGGTTCTGTCTTATCTCCTACTTTATTTTACTTTTTCATTATGATCTTCTCAACCTGCACATCTAACTCTATATCCACTCCTCGTATGCCGATGACTCGAACCCCTCATTCTTCAACTCATTCAATTCTGCTCCTCTTTTACTTCTAGAATTGGCCTCTCGTCTTAATCTTTTCCGATTCTATTCTCGCAGATCTGGATGAAATTTCGGGTGGGGTCGTCTCAACCTTGTGAAATTCAATCTTTAAAAACTCAACTTCTACAAATCTCTCTCTTAAAAACACCTCTCCAACTTTCCTAGCTCTTTCGACGTTCTCTCGTCTCTCCTGTTTGACAATATAAAACATCCTTGGCCCTTCACATAAAGAAAAAAATGTCCTTGGAAACCACATCACACCGGTTTGCCTAGGGCGGCCTCAAAGAAACTGGGAATTCTGTTTAGACTGCGAGACTTTTTTTTCCTCTTCTAGTTACTCCAGCTATACAAGCCTCATCCGCCCTTGTATGGGACCGCTCTCATATCTGGGGGGGGCTCCTGGTTTCACCCGACTTTTGGACAGGGTCGAGTCAAAGGCCAAAAGACTTATTAAACTGTTCCGTACTTTCACTTCACTTGACCCTCTATCTTTGCGGCGCGATGTTGGTGCTCCATCTCTTTTCTAAAGGTACCGCAGCGGCAGATGCTCGAGAAACTTTGTCACGCGCGTACCACCACCTTACGACGCCCGCGTAGCACAAGGGGTGCTGTGTCTGCGCATGAGTTTTGTGTGGATATTGGTAACTCCAGGCTAGTTCGCTGCGGTGGCTTTCTCCTTTCCTGCCCACCTCTGTTCTGTGGAATTCTCTTCCACCTTCTGTGTTTCCTGCTGAATTTAATCTCAATCACTTCAAAGCTTGCGTCTGTGCTCATCTGCGTTAGTTGGTGAGCTTCTGAGGCGTGTAACACCCCCTCCTTGAATAGGGCTCCACCCGTGAGTGGTGGTTATAACTAAAAAAAACAGAAAAAAAACACTTATGCTTCAACAGGGTTCACACTAAAATTTTGAATTTGATTTCCCTGACTTTCCCTGACCAAATCTGCAAATTTTTTTCCCTGACCAGCGTGTTCGTTATTTTTGGTGTATAAAATATCTATTAATTATTATTTGCAGCCTATTTCTCAGTTCATACATTAAATTATTGAAAACTTACTTTAGAAATTGTTCATCATCATGGATGAATTTAAAAAAATATTTTTTTTTTTAGTAATAAGCCTATACCTTACCCATAGCCGTCCAAAGCACTCCTTTTTTTATTTTTTCAAAAGAAAACAGTTTTATTTATACAAAAAGAAAATAAATTAAAAGCTTACATTAATAGCCTAGGTGAATAGCGTCCACTGTAATCACAAAAGTTCTAAATGGGGAGATTTAGATTAACTTTTTCTTCTCAAGCATTTGAATTTTTGATTTTATAGCGGCTTCTTCTGTTAAAGCCTTCAGTTTTTAACATCTTTCTCTGCTCTTCAAGTTTATTGATCTGTATGGATAATATTCTTTTTTCAACCTTTTTATTCTCTTCTTTTTCTTTCTGTTTTGACTCTTTGAGATGTTCTTCATATCTCCTATGGGCAGCTCTTACATTTGTCATATTTATTGAGTGATAGGAACTTTATGAATACTTTCATGAGATCTTATAGCATTGTGCACTGTTCTTTGAGAAATCAGACTATGTTCTTTCAGATTCTCCACTAAAATTGCTTAATTTATAAGAAAACCCTCCTTCAACTGTCGCATTTCCATGCGAAAATATCAGTCTTAATTTAATAATTTGCCACATTTCCGCATAACATTGATTCTCCGGTGTATAAAAGAAAAAAAACTCATCAAGTCTCTTAGAAGGACAATCACCATCCAAGAAATTATTTTTGAATTTTAAATTCAAGGGTAGATGAGCTTCACCTGCAAATTTTAGTAGAGTATCAGTGCTTTTTCTTCTCAGCAACAATGAATCTGTGATTCAGTTATTGGTGTACAATGCCTTTGGCAATAAATCAAATCTTTGTTTCCCATTGTTCTGGCTGATGAAAAACTATCTAGGATCCAATGATGAGAGCCATTGGACAGGCTTTGTACTTCAGAGGATATCTTTCTAATATCTTTTCTGTCATTTTGATTTGCAAAGTCTGGCATTCAGTTTGTCATAGTAAATCTATATGCAAAAAGCTTAAGTTGTTGGTTGTACGCAGGAGGCATTTTACTGGAACTTAAGAAATCTTTCCATAATATTAAGTACTAGAAGACATTTGTAAATCTGTGACAGATAAACTGTGGGTTCAGTTTGACGTCAACCACTGGTCGTTAAAGTTAAGTTGTTTTTTTGCTTGAAGTCATTTTTATAAAACACCAAAATAATAAATACCTTCAACTGCACAAAAATCAAAAAATCCCTTCGTCAAACCTCAAAAAAAAAAAACACCTCCAAAAAGTATAATCCCTAAAAGAAAAAGATATAAACAGATTAGTCATAAGTTACAGTCTAAAACACTCATGATCCAATCACTCACATCGGTAAGGATGAATCTTTGGAACAACTTCTACGACAGGTAATAGGAAAGAATAGTGGTATAGTTGAATAAAAATAGAAAGAAACAGGATAGAAGTAGATTTATGGAATGTCATTCCTCGCCCATCCTTTTCATTCACTTATCAAATACATCTCTCATTCCACAATTATACAGTAAGGAAAAAAAAATATCATCAAACCACCATATGTAACATGGGTCCAATGGCGATCAATTCTCATATGTTTGGAAATTTTAAAATTTTCCCTGACTTTTCCCTGACTTTTTGGAATTTCCCTGACTTTCAGCATATTTTAAAAAGTTTCCCTGACTTTCAGCATATCTTAAAATGTTTCCCTGACTTTCCAGAAAGTGTGAACCCTGTTCAATTTTTACGGCAGAATTAATGGCTAATAAATGACTGCCTCTCCAATTCCTATTTCCTTAACCAAGACCACCCTTATGTCTTTTATATTCAGATGTCTTGCAGCGCCCTCCAGACTTTAAAGCCCCCTATTTTAACACAATAGTAATCTCGCTGTGCAACAATGTTTTCGGCTGCTTCTTTCTGTAGGGGTAAACTTCCAACGAAATCGCTGAAAGAGGGGCAAAAATGGCGGGCACTTTTTCTTTTCGGAGCTGTTTATAGGTACCTCCCGGATCCATTCGAACAACGATTAATATTGCTTTCCCGACAAGGCTTTCCGGTTTTATTGGCAAAGAGTATTGGGACGAAAATGTTGATGGGGAAAACTTAGAAATATAAGCCGACATTGGTGAGTGGTCATTTCTCTCACCGACGAGAGCGCTTGAACGAGTGATCTTGCAAACGCCTCCGTATTTGCCACAGACCAATATCACTCCACGGAGCCACTACGACTGTCACTAGTTTGTGTGCATAGCTTCATACCTCCGCCCATCTGCATTAATTTTGGTCCGTCGCCGTTTGGGGGGTATGGCGGGATGTTGGATGTGTGGTGTGCTGTGAATATTGTTTGGTGCCGTGTGCGGGGTTTGATTTCGTGTTGTGTTGTGAATAGAAACCTTGCAGAATCTGTTGCAAGCAGACCCATATTGTTTCCAAATATTAATGTGTCTCCTGCCGTAACTGGGTCCCATATTCGCTATTGTTTTTGTTATTTGGTGTTTGTGTTTGTGTTGTCTGGTACACATTAAATCACTACAGAGATCAAGACCCAAATAGCAATAAATGTTTCTTTTTCATTTCCATAAACACTATATCTACGATTAATTATTAAATCAAATCACTCATATCATACACCGAACACACCAATTCGAACAACAATCTAATATACCTGTATACTTACGTATCACATCTTCCATTTATTACTGCAATACGCTATCTACTAATATCACTTAACGATATTAGGAATTATTATTAAATCATACTTCATAAAACAATTCATTCCTCATGCTCTGTCATCTTTTTGTTTGGTATTTCGATTTATGTGTTCTCCCTTACTTTTATAGATTCACTAATCATCTTTTTAAAGGTTATTCCCAGTATATTTATCTTACCGATGCCCCCCCCCGCACTTTTAACAGTAACTTATTGTTCTCTTAGTCTTTAAGAACTGATATTGTCTTTACAACATAAGTTGTGAATTTGTTAACATAATAAATTAGGACTATTTTTGTTATATGTAGAGGGAATCTTTAAGATTTAGTGGTTTTGACTGACTATTCAGTTCCCTTCCAGAAAATTTTTTGACATTTAAGAATATTGGTATTGGACCAGAATCATACTCCATTCGACTGGATTAATGACCCAGTATGGCCGCGTGGGTCCTGTACACGAATCTAAATTTATATAGTACGGTTATTATATACTATATATATATATATAGTATATATTATTATATATATATATTATATATATATATATATATATAATTATTATATTTATATATATATATATATTAGGTATCTATATATATATTTATCTACTAGATCATTACTAGTTTCTGTTGTAATGTGCACAATGACAAAAATTGTGCTTGATAGATTTTCCAGAAAATTTTTGGTTGTAATAACCCGTTCATAATAAGAATGCATCGGGTATTGGAATCAGTAAATTTTGAGGTATCAAGTATTTTTTGGTATCGGAAATCGGTATCAATAGTTTTTTGTTGGTTATCGGTACTTTGCAGTAGGTCAGTGCCGAAATTGAAAAATTTGGTATCGCTATATAATATATATATATATATATTATTAGTATATATTATATTATATAGTATATATAATTATATATATATATATATATAATATTAATACTATAATATATATATATTATATTATATATATATTATATATATATATATATATATAATATCAGAGGCGACTCCTGCACTCGTGCTAATCTGACAATATAGAAACGATCTATTTTTTGCAAATTTTAGCAATGTTACGTGCGTGTTTTTGTGTGTTTTGATGGAGTTGGCTGATTGCTTGCCGTTTTGTTTTTGTCTTTTTGTTTTTTTGTTGTTGTTGTTGTTGATGTTTTTTTTGTTGGTTGTGTGGTGTGTGGTGTTTAATTTGGGTTATGGTGTTTGGTTTTTATGTTATTTAGTGTGTGTTTGTTTTGTGGTGTTGTTGGAAGGGGTCCGTAATTCTAGCTATAATATTTTCTACTTTTTTTGCGAAAGTTTGGACAAATAAATGAAATTATTTGCATAATAAATATAAAAGATTATGCAAAATTGAAACTAAAAAGGAAAGGTAGCCTCTTATAAATAACGCTTTTATACACATTAAAAATAGGACTAATCCGTTCCCAAAGCAATTGGCGGATA
>JABUQX010021375.1:25000-32500 GCA_015478945.1 Trachelipus rathkii
TATAAATAAATATATATTTATATATATATATATATATATATATATATTACTATATATATATATATAATATTATATTATATATATATATATTTATATATATATAATATAAATATATATATATATATATATATATATATATATATATTAATATATATATATATATATTAATATATATATATATATATAATATATTTATGTAGATTTTTTTTTATTGTTCACACACTCTTCTATATATATATATATATATATATATATATATATATATATATATATATATATATATATATATATATATTATATTATATATTATATATATATAATATATATATATTCTATATATACTATATATATATATATCAAACCCTTTTTTTCTCCAAGACTGAGGGTAAGGTGCGTGCATGCCCCGGAACAAGAAAGTAGTAGAAGAATATAGCACAAGTCGAAAAAGAAAGCCCAGCTTTACGGCCCCCTTTATAACCTTTTAGTGAGAACTCGTTAACAGTCCGAAAATCCACCCTAAGTAACTTCATCGGTACCGCAGCCCCTCACTATGGCATCTCGTCAATGAAGGGTTCATTCCTTGGCCCTGGTGGGCTACAACCATACCCCCTCACAAAACCTCGCCACTCACTCCTATTATGCACCTTTCTTCTCGCCTCTGCCAAGCTCAAATTCCTCTCCTCCATGCATTCCTTTACTGACTCAATCCATTTTTTTTGGGTCTCCCAGACGGCCGATTCCCAGCACACTCACCACTATCAGCTTAACCAACCGACTATCAATCATCCTTCCCACATGACCAAATCATTTCAACGTACTTTCATTTATTCTCTCATTTACCCCTTTCTTCAAACCACACAACTCTCTAATACGTTCATTCCTCATTTTATCAACTCTGCTCACACCTAACACGCTCCTAAAATTGTCCATCTGAACACATTGAACTTTAAATCTAATAATCTCTGTAAAACGGCATAGTCTCACTAATATACATTAACAGAGGTAACTACATACCTCATGTAAGACCTAGCGAGCCTCCCAGACTTAGTCTTTAAAAATCCACCAAAGATTTTAAATTGCACCAGTCACCTTCCTGCCATCCACAACTTTCCTACTACACTCTGCATACCTTTTCATGCAACATATATCCTAAATATTTAAACTCAGACACTTGTTCCAGCTGCTCACCATCTAACATAACTTCACACCGAGGACTGTCTTCACTCACAACCATAACCTTACTCTTATCTATGTTTACTTCCAAACCCCACCTTTTTTACATATACTGCTAAATCTCTCTTACCAATCCTCTCAAACTCTCTTCAGATTCGCCACGACAAAACGCAAATCATCAGGGCATAATAATAGGTAGGGTAGCATCCACGTCACCTCCATTCTCCATCCAATATCTAACACATACACCAAATCAATTTAGCCACTATAACTACAAACAGCTAAAATCATCAAAAATACTACTACCCCGAAAACACCAAAGAAACTATTACAATACACTATATTACATAAAATTACAACTATCAAATCACTAACATAAATACATACACAAAATTTAGATCAAATAAACCAAAAACACACAATCGCGTAAAGTATCAATAACACGTCCTGCTACTCCGCTATTAATATTTAAAAAAAACCACTCAACCTACAAATCCAATTTATAACAGATACACAACACCCATATCATCATTCTTTCCAGCTTTCACTATCGTATAACATACTTTTGATCCATTCCGAGCCTTACCACCAACACCATATATCACTAACGCTTGTCATAGAGCTTCCCTATTAATCCTATCCATACGCCTGTTGTAATCCATAAAACCTAAACACAATTTAATTCTTTTCCCCTAATTTTCTTTCAATCATTTTGTTTCATTGTAAAGAAATTGATCCATCGAACATCCTCTACCACTCCTAAACGCACCTTGTTCTTCCCGAAATCAGTCCTTCAGTCACTCACGCACTCTTTCGAACAAAAACCAGCACATATCTTCCGCTACAACACTTAATAACTAATTCCCTATAATTCCTACGTTCCTCTTATCTCCCTCACCCTTATATAAGGTTACTAATATTGCTCTCCTCAACCCTTGGAACTATACCCTCCATAAACGCTTTATTAATTACACAACTTCCAAATCCAATCAATCACACATCTCGCCTCCGTTCTTGAATCATTTCACCAGTAATTTCATCTATACCTGCAGATTTATCATTCTTCGACTTTCTCACTCTAATCCATTACCTCCTCCTTGCTAATGATTTAATCTCCAAATTACCTATTTCTTCTTGCACCATCAAACCCACACACATTCACTATCACCTCTTCATAAACTTGCCAATGTTATGCGGGATTTTCGAAGTGTTTTCCCTCGCACACTCTCCAGCATCGCATTTCATTAGTTACGAAAAGCCATCCCTATTCAACTAATCTAAAGCAGAGTTCCCCTTTATTCTCATCTTAACGTCTTTCGCGCTTCCTTCCAGAAGAGCATCCAATTGCACCAGTCACCTTCCTGCCATCCCAACTTTCCTACTACACTCTGCATACCTTTTCATGCAACATATATCCTAAATATTTAAACTAAGACACTTGTTCCAGCTGCTCAGCACACATTCAACTGATATACTTGCAAGCGCTCTAAAATACTTATCTTTATTACCTTGTTCACTTAACTTCTCACTCTTAATTTTAGCCCACTTCCTTCCTTATCACGTTCCTCTCCATCCAAGCCCCACTAACTTACTTTTACATAAAACAACATAATGAATCCGACTAGATCCATTCCTAACTCCCCTCATGATTTAATACCCAACATACTTCAACATCTCTTTCTTCACCAATATAAAATCATCATATTTTCACTTCATATCATCTCAAAACCTACAACAACTCTAGATACTTTATGAATATCTTCTTAGTGTTTAAAGAAAGTAATTACTTACACACATACCTCTCTTCTCACAGAAATCCAATCACCTTCCTACCATTCTTCTATTTTCTCCCGACAACCCCAAAGTCACCTGTTTACTAAACAATGCCCTATTTTTGATCACATATCACAAACCAATTAGGTCACCTAAGCACAACAAATCTGAAGCTCTACTCACACCCAATCCAAAACATCATTCAGATTACCCCAGAAAATCGCACTCTTCAACATTACCTCAGATGGACCATATATCACAACCACACATACCTTGACCTATTCAAACTTAAAATTTAACATTTATAATTCTAGTACTCACACACACAAAAATTACCATAGCCCTGTAGACACAAGTCATCTCAGATTTGCAACTCCTTCTTCTCCCTCTTATTTCTTTCACACCGCGCATATACATTTCACCCGAACACAGTTTTCAAACGTTTTCCTTTTCATCTTTGTTTCAGTCATCAGGGGCAAATCAATATTGCCTCTTTCTAAAATACATCTCATCTCTCCTCATACATTTTCCTCTGACATTCCATGTACCCATACGATTCATAACTATTTCGCATCGAAAGGCTAGACCATTGCCGCTTTAGCCGATCGACCGACCTTTCTTCGAGCAATGCATTAGCATTTCAATGGCAAATAAGAAAAGTGGTTAGTGGCAGCTAACCCAACTAACCACCGTCCTTTTAGTCGCCTTTTACGACACACAGGACATACAATGTGGGCAATTCTTTCTCCCACTACATAGAGCTATTAAGGGATAGGAATGTCTTGTGGAAGATGTTGTTCTAGAAGGAGGTGTGGATAAGAGTAATGTGTAGTCTTGATATAGTGGATAAAAAAGAATGGTGTCTGTAAGAATGTTGTTTTGGAAGGATGATGGTGTATATGAACGCAGAACAGAAAGGCGAACAATTAAGCGCTCCTGCAACCTCATAGAGGTTAGAGAATCTAATCAGCTCCACCTCTCTACCTATATTAATTATATATATTTACTATATATATATATATATATATTTATATTATTTATATATATATATATATATATATATATAATATTTATATATATATATATATATATATATTATATATATATATATATATAATTTTTAACGTAATATTAAATCTCAAAAGAATACCACAGTCCTTGAAATTAATCAGAAACTGCCTGATGGTCCATAATTTATGCATTATTTAAATTTAGATGGCGAAATTACCTTCCAATGATATTAATAATTCATCTGAATCGTTATTTTGAAAGAAATATTTGAAAGCATTTCCTGTACTAAAACTGAAGAGGAAAATTTTATTTATTCAACTCAAATGCCAACATCCTTTTCACGAAATTATAATCTATCACCCTTTACTAGATCGGCGGCCATTTTCGATGAAGTTTTCCAACTGCAAAATTGCTTTTGAAAACTGTCATTTGACCCTTTTTGGAATGGGGTTCTTTGTTAGGAGGGTCGTACTCACAGTGGCACAACTTAATAAAATGGTGAGACTTTTTTCATGGTTCAACATTTTAATTAATCAAGACGCGAGATAACTCTTTTGCTCGTACAACAATGATGATAAAAGTGAAAAAGTTCTTGTTGTTTGCACATTGCTTTAACTCGTCACTGAAAATCAATATAATAATATATATATATATATATATATATATATATATATATATATATATATAGATATTTTAACTATATATATTGAATTTATAGATTATTTACATTTTACATATATATATATATAATATATATATATATATATATATATATATTCCTTTCTTTCTTTTTCGACGTTTGTCATGTTGTTTTCCTACTGCTTTTCTTTTCCCGATGCTTGTAAGCACCTACCCCAATCTTGGCAAGAGGAAAGGTGAAGAAACAAGAAGAAAGAATATATATATATATATATATATATATATATATATATATATATATATATTATATATATAATATATATAATCGACAAATAAATTATATATTTATAGAGTAGATTTCCGATTGCTTATATTATATATAGTATATATTATCATATATATATATGATTTTCAGGTTTGACGAGTTAAAGCAATGTGCAAACAACAAGAACTTTTTCACTTTTATCAATATTTGTTGTAACGAGCAAAGAGTATCTCGCGTCTTGATTATTAAAATGTTGAACCATGAAAAGTCTCACCATTTTATTAAGTTGTGCACTGGTGAGTACGGACCCTCCTACAAAGGAATCTCCTTCCAAAAGGTCAAAGATGACGAGTTTTCCAAAAGCATTTTGTCAGTTGAAAACTTCATCGAAAATGGCCGCCGATCTAGAAGGGTGATAGATTATAATTTCTGTGAAAAGGATGTTGGATTTGAGTGTGAAATAAATAAAATTTTCCTCTTCAGTTTTAGTACAGGAAATGGCTTTCAAATATTTCTTTCAAATAACGATTCAGATGAATTAATTAATATCTTGGAGAGGTAATTTCGCCATCTAATTTAAATAATTGCATAAATTATGACCATCAGGCATTTCTGGTAATTTCAGACTGTGGTATTCTTTTTGAGATTTAATATACGTAAATTATATATATATATATATATATATATATATATATATATATATATATATATTATATATATATATATAATATTATATATTATATATATATATACATATATATATATATATATATATATATATATATATATATAGGTAGAGAGGTGGAGTGGAGTAGTTCTCTACCTCTATAGAGGTTGAGTAGCGCTTAATGGTTCGCCTTTCTGTTCTGCGTTCATATACACCATCATCCTCCAAACAACATCTTACAGACACCATCTTTTTTTATCCATATATCAGATACACATACTTTATCCACACCCCTCCTCTAGACAACATCTTACAGACATTCCTATCCCTTATATCTCTATGTGTGGGGGAGAAAGAATTGCCCACATCGTATGTCCTGTGTGTCGTAGAAGGCGACTAAAAGGACGGTGGTAGTTGGGTTAGCTGCCCACTACCACTTTTCTTTTGCCATGAAATGCTAATGCATGCCTCGAAGAAGGTCGTGATCGGCGTAAGCGGCCTTCTGCCTTTCGGCGAAAATGTATGAATCGTATGGGTACATGGAATGTCAGAGGAATAAATGTTGAGGAGAGAGGTGATGGATGTATTTAGAAAGAGCAATTTGATTTGCCCTCTGTGACTGAAACAAAGATGAAAGGAAACGTTGAAAATGTGCGGTGTGAAATGTATATGCGCTGGTGTGGAAAGAAATAAGAGGGAGAGAGAAGGAGTTGCAATTCTGAGGAGTGACTTGTGTTACAGGGCTATGGTAGATTTTGTGTGTGTGAGTACTAGAATTATAATGGTTAAATTTAAGTTTGTAAAGGTCAAGGTATGTGTGGTTGTGATATATGGTCCATCTGAGGATAATGTTGAAGAGTGCGATTTTTTGGGTTAATCTGAATGATGTTTTGGATGGGGTGAGTAGGAGCTTCAGATTGGTTGTGTTAGGTGACCTAATTGGTTGGATATGTGATCAAAATAGGGATGTTATAACAGGTGACTTTGGGGTGTCGGGAGAAAATGAGAATGGTAGGAAGGTGATTGATTTCTGTGAGAAGAGAGGTATGTGTGTAAGTAATACTTTCTTTAAACACAAGAGTATTCATAAGTATACTAGAGTTGGTGTAGGTTGAGATGATATTGAAGTGAAAAATATGATTGATTTTTATTGGTGAAGAAAGAGATGTTGAAGTATGTGTTGGGTATTAAATCATGAGGGGGTTAGGAATGGGATTATCGGATCATTATGTTGTTTTATGTAAAATTAAGTTAGTGGGCGCTAGGATGGAGAGGAAGGTGATAAGGAAGGAAGTGGGTAAAATTAAGAGTGAGAAGTTAAGTGAACAAGGTAATAAAGATAAGTATTTTAGAGCGCTTGCAAGTATATCAGTTGAATGTGTGCTGAGCAGCTGGAACAAGTGTCTTAGTTTAAATATTTAGGATATATGTCTGCAATGAAAAGGTATGCAGAGTGTAGTAGGAAAGTTGTGGATGGCAGGAAGGTGACTGGTGCAATTGGATGCTCTTCTGGAAGGAAGCGCGAAAGGTTAAGGATGAGAATAAGGGGACTCTGCTTTAGATTAGTGAATAGGGATGGTGGCCTTTCGTAACTAATGAAATGGATGTGAGGAGAGTGTGGAGGGAACACTTCGAAAATCCGCATAACATTGGCAGTTATGAAGAGGTGATAGTGAATGTGTGTGGGTTTGATGGTGCAAGAAGAAATAGGTAATTTGGAGATTAAATCATTAGCAAGGAGGAGGTAATGGATTAGAGTGAGAAAGTCGAAGAATGATAAATCTGCAGGTATAGATGAAATTACCTGGTGAAATGATCAAGACGAGGCGCGATGGTGATTGAGTGGAATGGAAGTTGTGTAATAAAGCGTTTATGGAGGGTATAGTTCCAAAGGGTTGGAGGAGAGCAGTAATAGTAACCTTATATAAGGGTGAGGGAGATAAGAGGAACTGTAGGAATTATAGGGGAATTA
>JABUQX010021376.1:0-2500 GCA_015478945.1 Trachelipus rathkii
AAATAAAAATAAAATAAAGCACACTCTATGACAGTGTTTCCCAAACAGTGCGCCGCGAAGGAATTAAAATTATATTAAATATGAGTAAAATATGAAATAAAACTCTTAATATAAATCATTAATTAATTAAATTAAATCATCATTAGTAAAACAAGAAAATCCAAATGTTATCTGAACTCATTGCTTTCTACATAGAGAGGAACTAGTTTTGAAAACATTACCAGTTGAATTAAAAGAGGTATTAGATCAAGTTGTTGAAATGGTTAATTATATAAAAAGCAGACCGTTGAAGACTCGCTTATTTGAACAAATTTGTGTAGATATGGATTCCCAGCATAAATGCTTAATTTTACACACGGAAGTCAGGTGGCTATCAAGAGGAAAGGTTTTAAGTCGCATACATGAACTCCAGAAAGAATTACTTGCTTTTTTTGAAGGAGAAAAACACCAACGTTTCTGTGACTATTTAAGATGGAAATTTTGGATTTCTAGACTGGAATATTTAACAGAGATATTTACACATCTTAATAGTCTTAACAGAAGCATGCAAGGTAAAAATGAAAATATTCTTACTTCGATAGATAAACTGATTGCATTTCAGAAAAAAATAGCAATTTGGAAAACTAGAGCTAAAAATGGTAACTTTGAAATGTTTTCATTACTTGGTAATACCAGCATAAAAGAAATGACTCTTATTGTAGTTGAGCATTTGATAACTCTAGAAAAAAAAATTTAAACTATTATTTTCCATCACTAAATACAGAATATTATGACTGGGTCCGAAATCCATTCATAAAAATTTTACCTGATATTGGTTTGAACTTAAAAGGAGAAGAATTGGCTTCTTTTTCCAGTGATCGGGGATTTAAAATCAAACAAGGAGAATTACCTATTGATGCATTTTGGATTTCTATTAGAGAAGAATATCCCTCGGTAGCTAAAAAAGCATTATTCATTTTGATGCAGTTTTCCACATCATATTTATGTGAATTGATATAACATTAAATGTAAAAAAAGAGCGAGACTTCATTGTATTGAAGATGAAATGAGGGTCTGCTTATCTGAAATACGTCCAAACATGGGAAATGTGGCGAAAAAACATTAAACACATGTTTCACAAAAGTAAAAACAAAAAGTAAAAACTGTACTTAATAATTTTCTTTAATTTAATTTTTTGTTCATATGTATAAATACTCATTATATATATATATATATATATATATATATATATATATATATATATATATATATATATATATATATATATATATATAATATATATATATATATATATATATATGAGGTAATTTATTGTTTAGTTGTGTGTAAATCTGTCCTCCCCTCAGGAAGGGCCAGTTGTACGACCTGTGTCAGGTGGTACCTGTTTGTGTTCTATTGTGAAGGTGTCCTTGGGGTATGTCACGGGTCTAGACGACTATTGCCGCTTGGCTGGGTCTCATTAGTTTTGTCTATTCGCGGATGCTCCAGTCTTTTCCCTATTTAGGTATGCAAGGGCAATACTCCTACCTGTATATGTTGGCGTCTATGTTCACGTCTGGGAGTGAGACGATAGCTAGAGTTTTTACAGAATAGCTCACGTTCTCTCGCTACACGCCCACTCTCGAAACCTGGGCCCTCTGCGCTTGCCAAGCGAATGCTCTGTCTACTGAGCTAGGAGACTAATATTATATATTTAATATATATATATTAGTATAATTATATATATATATATATATATAAGGTATATATATATAATTATATATATTTTATTTATATATATATAGTATATATTAATATATAATATAATATATAATATATATATATATGTATATAATATAGTATATAATATATAATATAGTATATGTTATATATATATATATTATATATAGGTATATATATAGATATAATATATAATATTATATATATATATAGGTATATATGTATATATATATATATATATATATATATATATTATTATATATATAGTATACCGCGACCTATATATAGGGGCCATATATATAATATATATATATATATATATATATATATATATATATATATATATATATATATATATATAATATATATATATATATATATATTATATATATATATAGGGGCCTAATATATTATATATATATATATATATATATTATATTATATATATATATATATATATATATATTATATATATATATATATATATAGTCCGTGATTTTTGTTATATTATATATATATATAATAGGGCTATATATATATATATATATATATATATATATATATATATATATATATATATATATATATATATATATATATATATATATATATATATATATTTTTTATTTATATTTAAAAACAACCGCACTCGAAGAGAGCCCTAATATAGGAGGGGTTGTGCTCATTTTTGTCTGAGGCAAGACGAAGCCCAGAAGAGAAATAGCTCACACTCACGACGACCGACCAGTGGACCTGGGTCTCTCGCTTAGTTGGGCGAGTG
>JABUQX010021376.1:10000-32500 GCA_015478945.1 Trachelipus rathkii
GAAGTGTACTATTCCAGCGAGTTGGAACGTCTTTGATAACAGTAAGATATGGAATATCAAACCGTTTATGAATTGCCTTCAACTCATTTTGTGCCAGTGCATGTTGTATCAAGCATCCCTAATCTCATGTGACTTTGTTGACTCAAATTATTATGAACCTAATACTGTGAGATCATGAGTCATCATTACACAGTTGAGTCGAGTCCCATGTCTCTCATTTAAAGTTTGCGTTCAGTTAAGATTCATCTTAAGTATATTTATTATAAAATTCTTTATAAAATCTCGACAATAAATATCCGCGCAACATTCGCAGGGCAAAGCGCGGATGCGAATGCGGATGTGGATCTTTAATAATGTGCGGATGCGGATGTTACCTGCATCACTAATATATATATATATATATATATATATATATATATATATATATATATATATATATATATATATATATATATATATATATATATATGTAATGATTGTAGGTTGGGTAGGCCTTGTCAAGCACGCCTTTTAAAATTTATCGAGTATATTACTTACAGTGGTAATTGCGTTTAGAGAAGTGAGCAAGGGAATATTAGTTGTTTCTAACTAGGTAAAATATTAGTCGACTAACATTGAAGCTGATGAAAAGTGGCGTTTCTCATGGTTCTGCACTGGTTAAACTTCTCTTCGTAATTTGTGTAAGTCATGTAGATGTAGGAACAAAGAGTAGGGTTTCTAAGTTTCTGATGTCGCTAGATTAACTGCTTCTGTTGGGAATTTTGAGGGTTGTATTGAAATTAGGCTGATACTTGTAGGGTACTTCAAATTGGTAAATCAAATAAGGGTTTTAATTATGACATAAATGGGAAATGGTTGAAAACTGACTGCTGCAAAGAAAAGGAATTTGATGCGCTTATTAGCAATTTGAAATTTTCAGGGCCTTTTTGAATTTAAAAATAAAGGTAACAAAATGCTAAGAATAATAATTAGTAATAGTTGGGATTAGGGATTAGCAGATTCTGAGGAAATATCCGTTTTTTTTCAATAATCAATTTTTTTTATATCTTTCGTCCCCATTCAAAAGGCCTAAAAAAGCGTTGTCAAACCTCTCATATATACATTTAATCGATCTAACGGATTATTTTTTTCATATTCTGTTTATAACCCTTTAAGTTTAGGTTATGATAAGTTTTAAGTATACAAAGTAAATTTGTGTATATACTTAACAAAACTTATCATAACTTTATACAGGTTTTTTGGGAAAGCTAAAATTTACTCATTGCTGTTTCATTATTTATTTATAGTTTATGTTTGTGGTATTGGAGTAGATGAATTGTTGGTGGTGAGGCTTGCACTATTATTCTATATGTATATAATAGAATTGACCGGGTATGATACGAGCGTTACCACTATAGCTTATATACAAACGCTCCTCTATTTGGGTTATCTTCATCGAACATGACATAGTCATCTATATTAAAAATGCTAATTTCTTACCGGTTTCCCTGTTTTAATTACACTTGCAAGCGTACGTATGTTGTATTATAACTTAGGGTTTTGCAAATAAAATTATAAGATGCAATTTTATTAGTTTCTTAACTAATAAGTAAACAATATAGATTAAGGTGGTTCACTCATATATATATAACCGGTAGTTACTATAGTATTTATATATATATATATATATATCTATGTCACCAATTACTATTATATTATAATTATTATGCTATACATTTTTGTATAATATTATTAATATTTATTAGATAAATATTATATATATTCAGTATATTTACTCAGTATATCTATATCTAGAAAAGATCATCTCAGATAATATATATACTTTATATATCAATTTATCCACTGTCAGAAGAGCAGTATATATATTGTAATATTATATATCTTATTACTTCAACTCATTTCAATTCTGCCCTCTTTTACTTCTAGAATTGGCCTCTCGTCTTAATCTTTCCGATTGATCTGGAATCTGGATAGAAATTCAGGGTTGGGGTCGTCTCAAGCTTGTGAAATTTATTCTTTAAACTCTACTTTTATATATATTATTTATGATAAAAATAAATTATACTTATATTATATATTCATATATATTATAACTATTATACTTAACTATACTATACTATATGTACTATTTCTAGTATCTCTATTTCGGGAGATTGAGGAAATATCCGTTAAATCACATGGTAGCTTTGAGTCATACCAAGTCTATCATGAAACATCGATTGATTTTACAAAAAAATATCGATTGGATTTTAAAAAAAAATATCGATGGATTTTAAAAAAAAATATCGATTGATTTTAAAAAAATCGATTGAATTTATGTTAAAAAAAAATAATGGACTTCTCGTTAGAATCCGCTAGGTCAACACTATATACCTAATATATTAGTAGATGTTAGCTTTACAAAGGGTTGATGGAAGTATAATCAGAACAGATAGTTGAATATTGTCGCCAACGTAGAGGTTTGAACTTACCTAAGAAAGTACATAGAAATGCATAAGGGAGTACAATATAGATCTACAATAATGAGTTGTGGTTATGCAAATAAGATTTATGAGATTTGATTGATGGAAATGGACATGATTTCAATGAAAAGAAAGAAACTCTGATATAAAAGATGATTAAGGAGCTGGAGATCGCAATAGGTAAAAAAAAAAAAAAATAAGAGAAAAAAAAAAAAAAAAAAGTTTACATTGTGCAGGTTTCAAAACATCCTTCACAAGAAAATCAAGTAGTTCATGTATGGATTAATTTGCTTCGGGTTGTGGTTGCAACTTTTAAAAGTAAGTTGGGTAGGTAAGCATGAAAATGTTTTGATTGTTGTTGTTCTATTTATTTTGTTTCAATGACCTTGTTTGGATCAATGGTTGTCTCACAGATATAAAAATAAAAATAAAAAGTTGCATTCATATATTTAATGTGAGTAGTAGTCTGTGTTTGATTATTGTGTTTAACATTAATTTAACATTTTCTTTTTAACTTCAATTGCATTTACAAAGGGCTAGGGGAGTAGTGGTTGCAAAAACAACTTATATAAAATAAAACTACATCTTTATTGTATTTGTGTAGAAATGTTTAATGCAGATGAACTGTAGATGTTAATAGATGCTTTTCAGAAAGGAATTAAATTTCTGTTCCGGCCGGAACAGGAGCCAGAATAGAATCTAAATTCTCGCCGGAATTCTGTCTGGAATTATCTCTCCTGGAACTCTTCTAATATAATATCTTAGGATGGGTATATATAGGGTAGTCGGGTATGTGTAGGGTATTATCTATATAGGAGTATATTTTCTAATATTATAGTACTTTTGTGTTAACAAAATGAATACAGCATGGGCTTAATTAATACTATAGTACTATTACTATATAGTATTATATATTATATGATATTATACCTATAGACATTATATATTTATGCTTTTGATATATAACATTGATTTTTTTTTCTGCTTCCCTTCTATGAGGAATAAATGGTGATGAGAAGAAGAGAGAGAGTAGAGATGTAGAGAGAGAGAGAGAGAAGAGAGAGGGAGAGGAGAGAGAGAGAAGAGAGAGAGAGAGAGAGAGAAGAGAGAGAGAGAGAGAGAGAGAGAGGGAGAGAGACGAGGGAGAGAGAGAAGAGAGAGAGAGAGCGAGAGAGAGAGAGAGAGTAGAGAGAGGAGAGAGAGAGATGCTGTTTAAAGTAATCAATGAAATTCACGGAGCGCAATCGATCAAGTCCGGGCATTCAATCACTAATAATAACGATCGGATAACAAAATAATCTGTTGGGGAATTTCAGTTATTAATAATCATTTACGCTCACTTTCATTCCTTCATCAAATCAAAAACTAAATATAGGAGAGAGAGAGAGAGAGAGAGAGAGAGTAGCAGATGCAGATGAGACGAGAGAGAGAGAGAAGAGAGAGAGAGAGAGAGAGAGAGAGAAACTAAATAGACAACTTATACTACTACTACTACTGATGCAAATACAACTACTACTACTACCGCTGATACTACATCTAATAATAATAATAATAATAATAATAATAATAATAATAATAATAATAATAATAATAATAATAAAATAAAGTAATAAAAATAATAATAATAATAATAATAATAATAATAATAATAATAATAATAATAATAATAATAATAATAATAATAATAATAATAATAATAATAATAATAATAATAATAATAATAATAATAAAAGGGGGAAAAGCAATTGGAAAGAGCCGGAGAGTATATAAATGAAAATGAAGTTGGAAAGATTAAAAAGGAAAAAAGCGCGCCAAAATAGAAGCGGGAAAACAGGTGGAGCTAAAAAAGTATATTGCAAAGGGTTAATTATAAATGCCCTTTGACTCAATAGCTATAAAGGATCTTTCCTTCTTTCTCGTTTAGTTTGCAGCTTGAATATTATATGTAATGTCCGGCAGTGTTTGATCTTCAGCACAAATTTGCATAAATTACCTTATTAACATTATGTAGTATATATATATATATATATATAATGTTATATTTTCTTTTGCTCTTTATATAGTAATTTAATTATAGGCTTAATAGTTTTTATTCCAAATTTTCAAAGATGTGGTATATTACTCTATTAAGGTAAGTAGTTATTATTATACGCGTATGGAGTATATATATATATATTATATTATATTATATATAATAGGTAATAAAGTGTATATATATATATTAGTGTATATATATATATATTAATATTAGTATATATATATTATATACCTATATATTATATTATATATCTAATATATATATTATATATAATATATATTCGGCGGATGCACCTGAACAGAATTTTTGGTTCCGGCGAACCGGTAACTTTCCGGAACCTTGAAAAAGTTCCGGCCGGAAGTTCCGGCCGGAACCGGAACTTTGACTTCAGCTACACCTTACATAAGCTGCGTTTCCAGAAGCCGATGTTAAGGCCATACAGGCGCACATGCAATGCATCGTTTCCAGAGCCCGTTGCGCACTTCTACGTGTCAGTTAAACGTCACAGTCAGGCGCCCGCCTGTGTAAATCTCGATTTTCGGAAATTAATAAAAGGTGGGCTGCGCAGAAGATAAACTTGTTTACGAGACAAATCTTTTACAAAACAGTCAGTCCCGGAAATTGAGGCTTTACACAAATTTTAATTTACTTTAGGTTAACTTTTTATTAAAGGTATATAAATATGTATCTGTATGTAAGTGTGTGTGTAGGATACATATAAGTATAATAGTATTGCTTACAATTGCCAGCTATCCGACGGGCGGCGGCTCGGACCGTTTCAACCACGTACTAAAACTTTTCTGTTCTGATTGGTTAAAGAACAAAGATATATTATATTTCAATTCGAAGCGTTTCTCGAGTGCGTTCTTCAGGACGGAACTTGCACTCGGGCTTGCTGCGATAACGGGCTTATTTTCTACTTAAAACTGTCTGATTAACCAGTGGAGTCTCTCTAGAAGTATCTGTCATTTTGTCATATCCATACTGTGAGCTCTTAGTATTCTGTAAGCCAAAATTTGGATAAGCAGGTTAAATAAATTTAGGTAAAAAAGGAATAAACTATAAGCTGCGTTTCGCAACGAAGCCGAGTGCAGGCCCGGTGGTCAATAATCGCATCTCGAACGTCTCGATTGAAGAAAAATTACATTAACAATCAGAGAACAGGTTAAATGAAATACCTGGAAACGCTGGAGAGCGTTCGGATAGCTGGCTTGTAAACAATAGCTCTTATCATGGGCGTATAGCTATATCCTTACTAGCGGGGCCCTTGTCCCCATAAATCTTGGCGAAATAAAAAAAAATGACTTATATTTTTGCCAGACGACGTTTTTTAAAGGTTTATTAGTGAAAAACTGAAAGATACATCATCGATAGATAATGAAGTAAAGTATATTATTAATTAACAACTGTATGCTATTATATTAGATATAATATACTATATTATATATATAGGTATATATAATAGTATAATAGTATATATATATAATAATATATATATTATATATAGCCATTTTTATATATAATATATATATATAGATATATATATTATATTATTATATATAATTCACTCAATATTATAAATAGTGTATTAAATTTCTACGCATTGGGAACTCTTATACATTATGATGATCTATTTTAATGAAATGATACGATCATATTAGTAATCTTAATATAAAGTTTAACGTGAAATCATTAAAAAATTGTTGGCAAGCCCCATTTCCGCACCGCATGTTTTTGTAAGATTGTTTTTGTACTAACAAATGTATGGTTCTTTGCGAAATTGGAGGATTTAACAACGGGAGCCTGACTGTGACGTTTTAAAGTAACGGTAGAAGTTGCGCAACGGCTCTGGAAAGATGCAATTGCGCCAAGTGTGGCCGCCGTCTGCAGACGGGCTTTGGGAAACGCCACTTATATAGAGTTCTACGGCCTTCAAGTGTAAAAAGCTTTTTCAAAAGCGGGTAACGTGTTTGAGGATAAGAGATGACGTTTACCTCCACAACATGGAGAGCAGACTTATTTTCTACACACTAACTTTCAAAATCAAATAAATTTCATTTTTACTTCAAATTTAATGGTATCTTTTTTATTAAAATGTTAAATTTTTTGCTTAAAAAGTTTTAGTTAATATTTTGTTTTGTAGGAGTTTCTACTTTAAAGAGTTAATTTGTTTTTAATAATATAATATGAAATAATTAATAATAATAATAATAATAATAATAATATAATAATAATATATAATAATAATAATAATAATAATAAATAATATATAATAAAAATATAATAATAATTATGACCAGACTGTAACAAATTTTATTATCAAAGGTCTAGAATCTAAAGCAAGGATTGGTCAGCAAAAGATCAAAATCTTTAATCAACTGATTTTTTACGGGTATTTTATTTTTATTAAAAAAATCATTAAATTTTTTATTCTGTGTAACACTCACAAAGACTTTTATCTCGTAATATAATTTTAAGCTATTACTTAGCGCATATAACAATATTTTTCCTAACACCATATGAAGTACGTCAGTCCTTCATCAAGTGTTGCTTCAAGTCATTTTTAATTAAGAAATAAAAAATTAGTAAGAAACTATAATCAAAACAGTATTAGTTAGTTCATAATATATAATATATATTATTATATGGATATATTAGTATATATTATTTATATATATATACTACTTAACTATATATGTATAATTATAATATATTATACTATATATAAATATATAAATTTTTAAATAGACTATATTAAATTAAAATAATATTATTTACCTAACAACGTATTATTAATTAGGCAATAATAAGGATTATTAATAATTATCATAAAATAATAACTTAATTATAGTCGACTGTTTTCAATGTGTCTTTAAAAAAATCAAAATAAATAAAAAATCTCAAAAAAATCACAAAATATCCCCAACTCGTCCGTTCTAGAGTACTTAAAGCTACCGTATCGACAGAGTGGTGAATATTGTTTCATAGTTTAAAGTTGTGAACGTATATTTGAGGCGAGGTCATTTTAATCGATAATATTGTTCAACATAACTAGTCGCTCCCACGTAGACGCGTCTATGAGACGCGATCTCTTCGCTATAAGAGCGACGGGTTGGTCAGAAGAAAGATAATGAAATAGTAGAAAAATTAAATTCAAATTACAAATTACTCGTGAAGTAATATAATAATAATTAAATTATAAGATAAAAATGTAGAAATTAAAATTGCAAAAATAAAATAACAAAATAATAGTAATAATATGTTAAGATAATGAAATGAAAAGTAAAAAAAAAAGAAATATTGGTGAGCTAAAAAGGGCAAAAGCGTCAATTACCGATACGATTTTTTTCCTCAAAAAAGAGCCTAATACAATTACTGATTCTGGATGATTGCTTCATCTCTTAAAATCCAATTCAATTTACAATTGAAAGAATATTTTTTGTGCGCAATCGGTAACCTTAAAATTTATATTTTACAGTCCTCAGGTATTCAAGTTAGAATATATATAAACAATTTTATTTTTCCAAATTTTTTAAAGGTTTGACATTGTATATTTTCAATATAAATAAAACTAAAAACTTTTTGCTCATTTTAAGATATGTAGAGTACTGTTCTGTAATGTAATATTTCCTACTAATGTAACTAGCAATAAAATATGTTTATATAGCTATATTAAATAACATTGGATCTGCAAATTTATTCATTCTTATTAAGGATAAATAAAATACTGCTGGGGCTATTTTATTCACCCTTAGAGAAGGTAAAATTTAAAGATATTTGATTTTTCAGGGGATTTAATAAAGTATCGCAGATCGTCCTATAAACGCTGGAGGGTACGCAGAAACATAGACACTGCGTTTACTACGAGGGCGACTGTATATCAATTTTCAATTTTATTGTTTTTATGCATATCAATAATGTGTAAATGACAAATCAATTTCTGAATTTTATTAAGAAGACATTTGAAAAGTAAGAGAAGTTCCGGTAGTTTCCGGCCGAACAAAGCTTAGTGTCCGGCCGACGGAACTGTCCGAAAAAAAATCGAGGTTTCGGCCGGAAGTTCCGGCGAGAAACCGGTTTCCCGGTACAGTTCCTAATATATATAGTAATAAGTATATATATATGTGAAGTATATTAATATATATATATAGATTTATATATAATATATAGAGTATTATATAATATATATAATATCTTTTTTTTTTATATATAATATATACTACTCGTATAATAATATAGTTATATACTATATAATTACTAATTATATATTAATAATAACTGTTTAACTATTGCTTAGGACCAAATTAGTGGTGCGGCGTATGCTTAGAAGGGAAAATAATAAATTGAAAAGATTTTGATTGTCCAAGTATATAATCCTGTGGATTGAGATTAAATGTCGATAATAATTCTTCTTGCTAACTCTTCAAACTACTTATTCTAATTTTATTTTTATTTGCTTCTACCATGGTTAATATATAAATAGAATGCTTGCGTAGCTCGAGCGCCTGCCTTTCTGAGAGGTTTGACATGGTGAACAGTTAGGAGCGCATGAAATTATTCACGGCGAGTGCACTATGAAAGCTTGCGGAAATTTAACAGCAAGCAAATACTTTGAGCGAAAGCAATAAACGCTTTTCGGAGTCTTTCTCTTAATATTCGTTAATTTTCTCGTTATTCTTAATTACAAAAAAAATGAGACACATGCAATGTTATTATCACAGTTTAATGCTTATCTTGCATTGTTAGATCAGTCATCATGCTTAACTTTCAAAATTAAGCAATACCATGCTTGCACAATCATGTCACGCTTTCATGCTTAGCTTATATAGTCATATCATGCTTTCATGATTAGCCTATATTGTTTCATGAAAATGAGATTGAAAAATACAGAAAATAATGCGATTTTCGCTCCGACGGGCTTGCACTTAAGGGCATGTGGGATGGTTTGGGGAGGAGACTTTCTTGGTTAACTTCCGTTATGCTTTTCTGCTTAACTATTCTCTTTCAGGTGCATGTTAGAAGTATAAATCGCACAACTGACAGGTAACAAAATTGTCGACCATCTATCGTAGATTGACAAAATTGTCGACCATCGATCGGAAATCGATAAATTTGTTTTAATATATTTTAATTAAGCTGTAACATTTATTTTTGAATTTCTATTCGCATACTTAATATTCACATCTCGTATTCTTTTTATAAACATCAGTTATATATTTTCTTTTAAGCTGAAAATTTATATTTTCACATTTAATATTTAAATCTTTTTTTTTTTTGTAAACGTCAACTAACATATTTAAACATTTCACATTAAAGCTGATACATTTGGGTTTGACATTTGATGTTCACATTTCGTTTTCTTTTAGTAAACTTTAACTATTACATTTTCATTTAAGCTGGAACATTTTTATTTTCACATTTAATATCCACATCTCATTTTCTTTTGTTAAATGTAAATTATTTTATTTTCTTTAAAACTGCAACTTTAATAACTTTTTATCACGTTTTCCAAACGTTGTGGGCTAACATTTATATTTTTATTATATTTTCTATAAACTATAACATTTATATTTAATATATTTTCTTTTTAAATTGTAACTTTAAAGTTTTTATTATTATTTTCATTTACGTTAACAATTTTTTTTTATTAAAGTTTTGAATTTTTATTTCAAAATTAAAAATTTCATTAAAAATTTATTTCATTATTAAATTGTTAAAGATTTTTAAGAAAATTTAAATTTTATCTTTTTCCTTGCATAGCTCAAGATATGTGAAAAATGTTTTCAGTTTACAAAGGATGAAGGGTATGGTGATATGAATAAGGAAGGGCCTTATCAATTATAGCGAAAGAATCCGATTTTCATGAAAGCTACATGAAATACTTAAAATTATTTGAAAAGAAAAAAAGTAACAAAGATGGAGAAATAGTCCTAGAAAAAGTTATGAAGGCGCCGAATGAAAAACAAATAATAAAGCATTTTATAGGAGACTTCAACCCCAGTATCCCCTGACCTGTGAGGATCAATTTATCGACAAGGACTCTTTACCCAAAATTGGGATATTGGACAACGCGCGGCGACCTTCTTATTACGCCCTCACCTAGAGAAAAACTTTCGGGCAAACCGTATTATTTTTGAGCCCAAATTGTTTTACCTGGCCTTGAGCCTTTTTTGACCGTGTGACCGTTTTTGGGCCTCTTACCTTCTTTGGGCTTACCTTTTTGGGCCTGCTTACCTTTTGGGGCCTTGTACCTTTTATTTGGCCAGAATTAGACCTTTTTGTCGACTCCAAAGCGTTTGGTCTCTCATGGGCAGTGATTTTGGCCCTACGGATTTTTGGCACCTCCTAATTTTTTGAGAACTCCCTATTTTAGAGAACCCTAATTTTCTTGAAGAACCCTAATGTTTTTATGTAGAACGCCTAAATTTTTGAGCGAAACCCTAATTTTTCGACCAACCTTTTGTCTTCCATGGGTCATTTTTCGGGCCCACTGGTATTTTTTGGCACCTATATTTTTTGGCACCCTCAATTTGTGTTACCGGCAACCGCTGATTTTTTGGGCAACGCCTCTCGAAGAAAGGGTTGCTCGCCAAACGGGTTGGCGTAAGCAACACGTTCGTCATACGCTATTGCCCCCCTTTTTACGCGCCCCTAATTTTTTTTCGACCATGGGTCAATTATTGCACGGTAATTTTGATCTTTCATGTTAGGTGGCTTAGCCCTCACTTCTTTTGAATATGATTCCTACCTTGTTTGACATGATATGTTAGGCCTTGATCCTTGTCATATACCATGAGGCGCCAAGTTCGAGCCCATTGCGAATTTTCTTGGCCACTTCGTGCCCCACTCCCGTTCACATATATTTCGTTTCCTTGAACTTGAACGTATGATTGGAAACTATCCTTACTTGAACACTACACACCACACACACACACACAACCACACACCACACAGCCATCACACACACCACACTACGCTACCGCACGCACACTCACACACACTCTACACGATACACCACATTCACTATGGACACTTACTCGCACTCACCATAAGCATACTCGGTCTGCTTACGCTTATACATTTAACTTATTCACCTACGTAATCAATACACCCACGCGACAAACCCCTTTTTGGTCTTCCATGGGTCAATCTTGGCCCACCCCTAATTTAGGCCATTGGCAACCCTAATTTTCTGGACCCCTAATTTTTCGCCCAACCCCTTTGTGATATCTACGGATACATTTGATGACCTCAGCATTTATTGGATGCCGCCAAGCTTTGCATGCCTTCAATCTTAATGCGGTTCCCAATCACCGCAATGGAGTTATCTACGGTGTATGTTCTATTAGTGTTCTATAGAGTATTAGATGGAGTGCCCAGGTGGAAGAGCACACTTGGAGGTCAGATGCCAGGTCGGCAGTGCCATAAGTGAGTGCCAATGAGTGCCCAAGTGATCAGCGTGCAGTGCCAAGATGATAGTTTGCCACATGATGTTGCCAAGTGTAGTGCCACATTAGTGCAACTTGAGTCGAGCGACGGCTCGGCCAGCACGTCTTTTTTACTCATAGCCGTGTTTCTAGCTCCTCCCCTGAGCCATAGAATAGCCCTAAACTGGCTGTGTCTCTACCCCAGAGATTATAAGTATGAGGAACCAACATGGCTGTTTACCTGTAGATTGAGACAATCTGCGTTAGAATGCTTACCTACTACGAGTTAGTATTGTTCACGAACATTGTAAGTATGAACACGGTTCTACCATGGACCAGAAGTATGAACGTATCTAAAGCAGTAATTACACAGTTGACACAGTGACCGCAACACGTTTTCCATGGAAAGTCCGCGTCCGCAGGTTCAGTCCCCACTCGACTCTTGACTACAGACTCTCGTCCGCGAAACCTGCCGCGCGTGGCCTTTAGCTCTCAATCATCTACCGCGCGCCTCGTCTGTTGCGCCCGGCAGGCGCAAGTATTTCTCCGGCCCGTATCGCGCCGGCCGCCCTCTGAGCCGCAGCGGCCGCCGTGGAGCATAGTCTTCGCTTAACGCGCGGTAGCGCCCGCAGGCGTCCTATACTACGCCTTCCGCGGTAACCGCCGCCGCGTGCGCCCGCAGGCGCGAAGAATTCCCGCGTCCCACCCAGTGTAACGAAAAATTATGATGTCAATGCATAAAACTATTCCAAAGAATTTCTCGTTCCCCAGAAAGGTATATACTATGAGTCATTCGATTTCTTCACTACCCAATTAGCATGACGAAACTTTTATTAACATAACAAACACGTATACTTTATCACACCTTACGAAGCCAGTACCAATTCAGTCAAATCCAATAGAGGTGTTATTACCCTGAACCACCTAGGGATTGTATGCTTTTGTTTACTGCTTTTCACCTGCTTGGACCGTCATTGCGTCTGCCAAGCCGTGACTAGACTCCGACGGTGCCATTATACCACTCTCTCCTGCTCGCTCCCTTCTACTGCTTGCTAACGTCTCTGTGTGCTCTGATGCGGCTGAGAAGTTGCTCCTCTCACACCTCTCTGGTCTTTACCGTGCTCGCTATGACGGATTAAGTGCACTCTCAATGTACATTACCTTCTAGCTCAGTAGATACCATGCATTCCTCCATCTCAGGTTTAAACAATTAGAGGTGTTCACCTCACCACAAACCTCAGGGGGATTATGACTTACTTAGCTTTACATTGTCTTTACTCCTGACTCTTATTGCTTATAACTTTCCCTCTCCTATATATCTCTGCTCCTTTAACGCAACTTTCCTGCTTTTACTGCTTTAACTTTCTGTTTACTGCACCTTCTAAGACTTTCTGCGTAGTTTAAGTCTAATGATTGCATCCTGCTTTCTTGTTGTTTAAACTTAACTTAATTTAATTTCCTTTATTTAACGCTGAAACTATTGTGTTTTCTTTTAATATTTTTAATGTAGTAGTTTAGCTTAATTGCTTTTATTCATTATTTCTTTTTTATTTGTTTTGTGTGTTAATTAGTGTTTTATTTAAAATTATTATTAAAATTTATTACTTAATATACAAAATGGCCAAGTCTTTTCTTGAAATTATCACGAAATATTTATTAATAATTCTTTCTGTATACTAATACGAGTTTTTAAGGGAAGTAAAATCGCGTTTTTTCCTTTTCTAAATCTTTTGATTCCGAAGAAGGCAACAAAAAAAGAACAGTAGACATCCAAATTTCATACGCTTAAGTAAATATTTACCAAGTTTATTTAAAAACATAATTATTTTAAAAAACACATATATAATGAAATAAATACAATAGACTCAAAAATTGGAATATAAGGGTGAAACAGGGTAGACATTAGTTTTACACAGCTACATTATGTATATTTTAAAATACAGGTAACGTATAATGATCTTATTCCCAATATAAATTTAGTACACAGAATACCTACTACTATACTCGTCGAACAGTATCCCTGCCTCTTTTTGCTCCTACTAAACGGAATATCCAATGTCCTGTGTTGAGCCGGTGTGATGTGACGAGGCAATGTATTGAATATGAAGCCATGTACCTTCTCCAACTTTACAGAGTTTATTTGTTAATAGCAACACTCTAAAAAGCGAGAGTTCTATTTTTATATCTCTTCCTATTTCCTCCAATTCATTTCATTCCTTTAAATAATTCAAAGTACGTCTGCGTACTCGTGTCATATTTCAATGAGTTGAGGGATGCTCAAGACTAGACACTACAGTGTATGGGGTGGATTCGTAGACTCGACCAAAAAGAGGAGACTTCGATGTCGGCACAGTCCTAGGGATATCCCTTTCTTCAAAAATGTTTGATAAATGATAGGCGTTACAAGGTGAAAGGTCTGCAAGTGAGGTCATAGGCATATAAAATACTATTCTTTGCGTATCTTCACAAGATTTAAGCCTTGTGTCCCAGCATCATTACATGATACAGTCATATTGGCCTATGTAAGTCGGTAAAAAAGTATCTGACTATGAGCTTACAGAGAGGATATAGTGGTACTCCCGTGAGCTGTGGCGTACTACACATTTCATAATACACGTTCTCCGTCGACTGAGGCAGGTCCATACATGTAATAACCTGGGAATACCTCCAAGTCCGAAAAAGGTTGTGAATTATATTAGAGCTGGCGTGACTTTCTTGTATAAATTCCGCGGGAGTAGGCTTCATGTTCCACAAATCGCCTATCTGCATGTACTTCTCTGTTGGATAAATTTCCGCTTCACAATGTGGGAATCGCTATTCTGGATACCATCGACTCTAATACCCTTTGAGTTGAATAAATATCTTGTGTGTTTCAACTCCTTCTTAATAGTGGGTACTTTTGCTGCTAGCAGTATTCTCAAAAGCGAATTTTCAATTCCCAAAATGCTGCTGTGGTGATAATTTCACTATTTTCTGACATAGAGAATAATTTGACTAAGCTTTTTTGAAAAACAGTGTTTCTAGATACATAAAGCTGTAACAGAGGTCATTTAAGTTTTTATTTTAAGAGCCAAATTTAGTGGATTTGGACCCGTGATAAAATGATGTCTAGGTATCTACAGATGGTTAGAATGAGTCTTTCTTGAGAGAGAGATTCAGCCAGTTCTTGAATCGGACGTACTTAAAATTCATATAGTATATATTTTATGACTTTAGCTGCTTATCTATATGTGCAGCTTCATCTCTTGAAACTGTAAAAACCACATTATTTGAGATGAGATTGTTTAGCAACGTCTCGTCTGAATAAATTAACAAATGTTCTATATAGCTTTTATAAGGGTAATTAAGCCGTTGATGCACCTAGTTGAAGTTCCGTAAGATAGACTCCCTACAAACCTGGGAGAAAATGCTATACCAGGAAATTTGTTTCTGTATATAACTAATTATGCGTCATCACCGTAGGAAGTACTGTACCATCAGGTTACTTGTCCAATTTTATCGTTTAGATATACAAATCACACATTAGAGGGGTCTAGGTATTGATCAGATGTGTGCTTGGAATATTGAACTCTAGATGAACATCTGTATTGGTAATTTGAATGCAGAGGATTAATACTGATAAGTTGGACTCGTAACGCTAATCTGGTGTGGGTTCATGAGAAGAGATCCGAATTCACTCTGTAACCGAGCAATCTAGGACTGAAGGAATGAAAGAAATGCATCTTGCCAATGTGATGGTAGGATGTATAATGAGCAAGACTTCGGATATACGTCCTTTATATATATGGTAACTGCAGGGTGTCATAAGTGAAAGACATCAAATAGTAATTAAATAGAAAATACATCAATACATTTTTTCTTTAAAGTGTTTTTCCGCTTAGTGTCTTTTTTTTATGACCAATCTTTCTTGTCCCTCGGATCTTGTCCTTGACATTTTACGTCTTATTTTACGCTTAACATCATCCACCATCTCATCTGAAACATCGGCTATTATACGTCTTTTTAATGCTGTACGGGGATTATTTCCTGCAGCAATATCTTGAATAGTATGCAAACCTGTTCTTCTAGCTTTTTTTACCTATATATTCCCCGCCTTTCCTGGGCAGAATGTTCCTTGCACATTCTCAAATGTTCCAAAAACAATCACCAACGCCATACCCCCTCTGCATTTTTGTTCCCCGGAATACCCTTTCTTCGTCTTATTAATGCATATTCTTTCTTATACTATCTTTACACTGAGAGAGTTATGTTAATGAATGAAAAATATTCATTCTGACTTACACCTCTATATATTCTTATGCTGAATTACTGATTCTGTTTCTTTCTAACGTAATTGAAACTTTGCAATAACAATGCACCCGTTTATGTAAGGGAAAAAGGCATTTCCGTTCAATACATCTTTTATATACATGCGTACAGAGTCAAAAATTTGATCTATTCAGAGGTAGATAATGAAAATTAGGGAATGTTATAACTTACTCATCTTTGGAAAACATATACTTACTCTTAATAAAGGAGCTTTGTTTACCTACATATTGATGATCAATTATATTTGTATTATACATTTAAGCCATACCTGGTGACTTGAGCATCTCGGATGGGGTACATGTAAAATGCAGTACTCGATCTGCTTCATCTTTTAGTTCATGTGGAGTCATGCGGTTATTCTCCACAGATAGTATTACCCTCTTCAACATAGTAGGGATATCATTGAAGTAGTATCCAAACGCTCAGCATCACGTCACGAACTATTGTTTACTCTGCCATGGTGACTCGTTCGAGAAAAACATGTTCCCCGGTCTTCGTAGGTTTAAATTGTACCTTTGAACTTAAAGATATCTTTTACTTTTATCTTCATAGGTAGATAAATTGCAAAATATTTACCAAGCCTTACACGACTATCACCGTACTATCAGTCTGACGTTTAAATGACTAAAAACAGCAGGCACCGATTTAAAATGATTGACCTGCGCGAAAAGTAAATTCTTTCTCAGTACAAGAGTATGTCTTTCTTCGTAGCATATGAAATGTATGTGCTTCGCTATTCAGTCTTTTTGGGCAGATGTAGTCCTTTTTCAGATAACGAGTATCTTCCAGCTTGTCTAATACTAGTTTCAACACATTCTTACACTTCTGTACACCCCGCCATCCGGAATAGATTGGAGGTTAAATGTTTCTATGTTCCGTATTTAATATCATTTCACATTATCCTACTTCGGCTATCTGGCCTCATCTTTCAAGGCTGCCTATAAGGATTTCGCATTAGCACAGTGTTGAAAATCGAAGAGTTTATGATCTCAGGAGCTGTAACAATCCAAGGGAGGCTGAAGTAACGGCAGATTATATATAAAGTGATCTACACTCTTCCATGATTATAATGACAAACTGGATTAATGATTCCCTTAACGCTTCCATCTTGCTTTAGCTTATTATATAAGTATTAAAACTTGGCAGGGACTAGTTCCCCCTCTCAGTATTCCAAGTAACTGCTTATTTTTTCCTTTACCTCTCGCTGCCAGCTATATTTTTTTCAATTTTACTTTCATGAGATGTTACAGGAATTAACTTATTTTTGTATTTCCTGTTTATAAAAAATCCGCCTTTTATTTTTTCACCATTTAAATCTTCCAGATATTATAACTTTAAACTATGCACGACTGGAATGGCTTGTGATAGTTGGTATGGGACTTAAAAAACTTCTGCCGTAGGTCCAACCGGATTCATATCCTTTTCTTACACCCTTGCTCTGTTACTGGTTCGAGAAACTCTCTACATTAATCTGGATTTTACCTTGTATTTCCCTGAATTATCTTTTATCTTTGTTTTTCTTTTTCAAACCCATATACGCCATAACGTCCTCTCTACGTTTATTGACATCTCTAAAGGAGTTGACCTTTATAAGTTCTTCATGGTAAAGGACCTGTTATAAGAATAGCCAGAATTCGTCCAGAAAGCTATATCAATATATTTAAAATAGTATTCATTTTCAGTAAAATACCTACTGCATGCGCTTCTTTAATAGTACGTTGGACTCTTTCACTATTGCCGCTTTGTTTACGGAATATGTATTGTAATAGCTTATGAGTGTTTATACACACTACCCTTCCCAGAGCATCTACCGTTGATATAACTACTCGCCCTCCCTTGAATTTCCATGTCCTGAATATCTGTCCAGATAATGACTTTTAGGTGTTCTGCGGTTCGTCCCACTATAATTTCAAACGGTACAGCATCGGCACCTCGATAGCTGATCTTTTATCTTTATTGGTTTCAACCGCAAGTATCTAGAGTATACGTTTCTCCTTATAGAGTCTATATGCAAATTAGAGAGTTTATAAGAGTGCCTGTTGTATTTTACGATCCTCAGAGTTTTCGATAAATGCTAAACTGCCATATTGCTATCGAGTCTGCGAGATATGGTTTCCGATGTAGGAAATTTTTTTTGCTTACAGGTTCTATGTAGCAGTAAAATGGCCTCTTCAATTCCTCAAATATCGCTATTAACTCTTTTTTCTCAAATTATTAGGACTTCCTTAAAGCAAACCTGTAAAAACCCCCAAACTTTTGGTCCCTCCATCGTATTTGAAAGTGAATACTTATCAACTTACCCCTTCGCCTCCATGTTGTCTACTGGCACAGGAGCTAAGCGTAGTATATATATATATAAATATAATATATAATATATATTATACATATATATATAATAAGTATTATATATATATAAATATAACTATATATATATAGTTATATATACGTATAGGTATATATATATATTATATATATATATTATATATATATATTGTCAAAAATGTGATATTAGGTCACAAGGGATAAAGAAAGAGAAAAAGATTAAATAAACATTTACTTATACACAAACATTACAGCTTAATTAATATATATATATATATATATAATAATATAATAATAGTATTATATTATATATATATATATATATATATAGTATATATTATGTATATATATATATATATATATATATTATAATATATATTATTATATATATATATATATATATATAGATTATATATATATATGTATATGATAATTAATAATTACGATTTAATCCAACTTGGCCTATATAAAGTTTTTTCTTGTTCGTCCTTCTTGGTTACACGTTTAAATTTTATCTGAATGCGTAGAAGTGCCTTGATGGACTTTGAATCAGGGTCTTGGCTAACGGGAATATTATCTAAGTCTGCTAATCGCGTTGTGTTTTTAAGATTAAACTTCTGGGGAAAATTAATAGTCTGAAGTTTTGTTTGATATCATTCCATCCTTTTACATGGCCTTTCTTTCCAGTTACGGTGAGAGATTCATCTAATCAGTCCAATCAGTATAACGTGTAACTATTTCTTCATCATTTTCATAATGATATTGTGCTTTCATTTCAAAGTTAAATTTGATCTTTTTTAAAATTATTATATAAAAGCTGACATATTTCGCCTTAATTGGTAAGCTCTTCCTCTAGGATATTTTTAAATTTATCTTCATTTTTCGACTTTCAAGTTTGTACTTCATTAGGGAATATCTAACATTATCGAGTGTAGCGGATACGTAGGGATTGATGGTAGATGCAAGTCTTTAAGATCTATCAATTTTGTATGGCATCTTGGTATAAGGTACGCTTCTCATGGATGTTAACGTCTGAATTTAAATATCCTGTACACTTCTTTCTCATATCTGGTTATCTGTTAAGAAAGTTAGGATATATAAGCTAGGAGAAAGGCTGCTGGAAAGATAATGATTCGTTCAAAATATAAGGATTCGTTGGTGCAACTGTTGCTGCTGATGTGAAGAGGTTTGTAATGTCAATGCATTGGGCTGTAATATTTTGCGTGTATGGGGGCTGTGAATGATTGAAACTGTGATTTGTGTATTTTGCACAGTGGTGCGGCAAATAACTGGCCATATTAGTTGTGAATGCATGGAATCTGAGGGAACTGGCGATTCTGTACAGATTGCTTGTTTATTATTACTTCATTTTCTCATACTCATTATATGATCACAGCAATCTCTTCCATTTATGGGGACAACCACCTTAGTTTATCAGGGGAGCTATGAAGGAGGAAGAGAATGGCAGGAATACGCTACTCTCCTCTCTTGTAGTAACTTCTTTTTATTTTTCAAATTTTAATGTCTGAGGGAGGAGTGTTATTAATGATGTTTCCATATAAATAGGATATAGCATGAATACAACTTAAAGGAACATTCCTTTGTATAGATTTAAACAGACTTCACATCACATACAGCTGGATGAATTTCTCATCCTCAATAATTAGTTTACGTTTTTCAGTATGGTTTAACTTTTAAAGATTTTCTTTATAAGACGTAAATACTTTGCAACTAGAGTACTCATTTTCAGGTATGTATACAGTTTCTATCGCACTAGTGGCAGAATGTTTTGTACGGAAAAGCAGCACTCTTGTGCGTGTTTTTGGGCAGGATGAAGTTCACACAATCAATAACCTTGTGGGATCGAAGTAACCTCTCTTCTATTATACTTTTAAGAATCTCCTTTGTAAGGGAACATTTGAACGTGCTTTGCCAAACGATTAATTTACTCCGATGCTCTTCTCTGCCCAAACAACAGTAAATACTGTGTGTTTAAGAAACACTTCGCATATGCTTGCTTTGATGAAAAATATTCTGGTTATGAAAAAACACCGAGATATTTTAAGATGGTGAGGAATTTAAGAATAAACTGTGAACGCTTGTGCTATTTCCAAATTCAATTTGTGCATTAAACATCTATACAATAAAATTTGTGTTTCCCATGTATATTGTTCCAGCCGACTTTCCATGTTAATACATTCATTCATTAGATAAAAAATCTTTAATTCATTCTTTAAATTTTTCCTGATACACACTATAACACCATATTATTTTTACAGGTTGCTTGTTCAAAAATCTCCATTTCCTTTTTAAAATATTTAATAATATAAAGGTCCTTTACCACAAGGCTGTACGGCGCACCAGCATACCAAGAAATTGTAGCCGGAACTTTCGGAATCGTAAATTCTCCACATCCATACTCGTAAGTGAATAATGAATATGAGATTAATGTTAAAGATGTAAAGCAGTTAAGGGAGTACATGTTTTTTAATAACAAAAATTTTTCTACAATTATTAAAATAAATGTTTATTATAAGTAGAAATCTGTGTGTGTTTTTATTCTACATTACCAAATTAACTCGAAAAATAATAAATAGATAATAATAAATAAAATCAAGGTTAAAAAAGACAAAATTAAAAAATATAAAAGAAAACATACATGTTTTATTCAACCATATATGAGTGGAGGAAAGCCAGGTAAAGCAGGAAAACGTCTAAAAGCTAGCTAACGCAGAAAAGTCTAAAGCGTAAAGCAGTAAAGTTTAAAGCCAGATTCAAAGCTCTCAGAACAGTTACTAGAGCAGTAAAGCAGGAAGTTAACCAGCAGTTAAAGCAGAAGTTAAAGCTCAGTAAGGCGACGTGAATACCGAAAAGCTATACTAAATCCCCTAGGTGTTAGGTAACACTCTATTGATTTAACTCGACTGTCTACTGCTTTACAGGTATGTAATGTTATATGAGTTAAAAGCAGGTAAAGCAGAGAGTTAAGCTAAGATCAGTCGCCACAGTAGCTCAGCAGCAAACGATTAAATGCAGTAAGCAGAGACGTCTAAAGCTCAGTAAGCAGTGTAAAAACAAAAGCATACTAAATCCCCCTTGGTGTTAGGTAACACCTCATTTGATTTACTGATTTACTCTGTGCCTTTTAAGGTGTTGTAAAGATATCAAGTGACTTTCTTAATAAAATTTCGGATACAATTGTAAGTGAAAATGAAATGAGCTCAAGTATATCTGAAACGAAATTTCTTAATTGAGATAGTTTAAGTGTCGCATCCTGCCTCCGCCTGCTCTCGTACGCGGGGACGCTCCCGCTGCCTGCAGGCGGCGCAACGCGCCCGGACACAGGGCACATCGAGTTTACGCAAGGGAGGGAGAGTTAATTGCGCCTGCCCGGGGCGCATCTCGCGGCGGCGGTGTTATCGCTGGAAATATTGCGCTCATGCGGGCTCAACGCGGCGAGTGGCGAGTGCACGGCAACATTGCGCCCAGCGGCGCTGCGCGACGCGGCGGGCTAGCCGAGGTTAAATATTGCGCCACGTTAAAGCCGCCAGCGCGGCGGTTTTCCGCGACGGGCTGGATACCTGCGCTGGTATCGCGACTCTGCGACGACGATTTTCTCGCGTCGCACTGTCTCAAACTGCCTGTATTCTCTTGCTAGATATCCATATTGTTCACTGCCTATAAGAGATGCTTATTAAAAATACGACAGAGCTCGTTAAGATAGGCAGACACTCTCTAGCGCCCGGTATCTTGTAATGTACCACCATTCGGTTTGCTCCTCATACCTTATCTAACCGTAGGCGGCTAGGTGACACCCATATTAGGGCTATTCTAGGCTACAGGGGAGGCTGAGAAAAGGCTTGACACAAGAAAGTGGCACGCCTTCAGGTTTGGCCACTACCCTGTTGGCGAGCGGTGCTCTACTTAGTGGTCACTATAGTCG
>JABUQX010021376.1:37500-59633 GCA_015478945.1 Trachelipus rathkii
CAGGCTTTACAGAGTTTTGTGTCAGTTTTGAGTTTTCCTGTTTGTGAATAGGTTGGTTATCCTTGTGCTTAAGCTGTGAATTTGATCAATTTGGTTCTGAGTTGGCTGTCTGTTGTGTCTTAGTCTATTGAATTGTGATATTAGTGATGCTATTTCAGTTGAATAGTTAATTAGGTCAGAATGCTTCCTGTGTCCTTGTGGAATGCATCTCTTCAAGGCTGCAATGATTATTTAGTTAAATTATTTTATGGCTTGGTCTAGTAAAGTATCTTCGTCTTACAAAGACTATAAGGAAGAAGGAGAGGGATAGTGCTATGTGTGCTGTGAAGTATGACCAGTTTGCTCCATTATTATTGATGAAAGTTTTCATTAGAATGTATTAGTTGTTGTTTAGTTTGTATAGTTATCAAGGTTGGGACATGATCAGAGAATAAGACATGGAGTGTCTGCTACGTGGTGAATAAGTGTAGGGTAGGTGAGTAGAGTAGGAGGTGGGTGATTAATTGTATCGGAGAAGCCTGCGAGAGGGCATTTAAAATTTTAAGTGAAATTGGTTGTTTATGATATTAGCGCTCTATACTCCTGGGGATTGGTGTTTAGCATGACTGTGCTGTTAAAACTGAAATCACCTCCTAGTACTATGTTGGGGATGTGAGTTAATGACTCGAGGTTTGGGTTGTAGCGGAGGGCAGAAAAGTGAGGTGGAGGGAGGGATGTAAATATAGTTGATGTTTAGGTAACATTATATTTTGAACCTCTATTGATTGACAGGTAAGTGATTAGTTATACTGGGGGAATTTATTAGTTTGTGGGGATGCGTTAGAGAACGGAATGTCATAATGTTTAGGAGTATATGAGACTGTGTTTGTTTGGGATAGGGTCATTTCGGATAGTTATTGATTTCTTGAATACGGGTTTTGGGCCTGAATTTCTTTTTTAGATGAGAAAAAACTATATAGTTTGTTCCTTTCGAAGTTTTGTGATTTTTCGTATGTTTTTTTATACAATTGATATTTACTTGTGGGATTTTGATTTGACTTGACAGATGGAGGAGGGGTGGGGTTGGTAGATCCAGAGGTGAGGCATCTGAAGAATATATTGAAGTCGCGAATATATCTATAATATAGTAATATATATATATATCGTATATACTAGGACTATAGTATAGATGCATATATAGAACTAGGAAGTACAATTTTCAGTACTAGTTAATTATATATATAGTATAATATATATAAGATAGTGATGTATGCGTATAATATATAGTAATCTGCCTAATATTTATTTATAGTATGAGTAATTAATTTATATATTTAATATATATACTATACTAGGATATTATTGTATATTATAATTAATATATATATAATTATAGTAGTAATGGTTGGCGATAGATATAGTATATATAATTTTTCTAATATGTAGGAGCTATAATTATATACAGGTAGGTAAGAAGTAGAGAACAAGCTGATAAGCCTAATGATCGGATCGCCGCGGCGACAGATGGTACTCGAGAAATCCAAAGAGGGGACCAGGGTAGTTGTCAAAGCCCGACCATACGAGTAAGCTATATAAGCGAAGTATCAAGTAACGAGAAGCATAGCATAACTGTAGCCCTATTACTATCACTAACTGAGTGTTAGCAAACTGCGCACAGCATAGATGGATCCTTGACCATCAGCCACTGCACTTTAGAGAGACACTTCACGAGTGACTTTCCTGGGCTCATTTCTGTGTCAGCCGGTCCCTTAATGCAGTGACAGACATGTTGACTGATCTCATATATCGCTGCTCTTTTCAAAATAATTGTCAGATACGAACCTCTAACTTACGAAAACTCTGAGGAATCTCTACGAAGCCGCTTACACCCGGTGGCCATAAGCCGAACAACAGGGCCGAAGGTCACAGCTTCTCAGGTTGGAGGAAACTAAAAAGAGCGGCTTGCAAGGTTCTTGTAGCTACGTTTTTGAAACATCTTAGGTCTCGGCAGTAGTGGGCTAGCGAGTGGACATTTCCATCAGGCAATTATATATAATATATACTATTTTTTTTTTAACATTGTATTATATATATCGTAACTAGTATAGTATATAACGTATGATACATGTCAGTACATACGGGGTATACATGATTAGCTACTAGGATATATATATACCGATTTATATAATTATATATAATATATGTACTTAATTTCAATAAATGTATCATTTCAATATTTTTATAAGGTTATAACGTTGGAGCTATATATAGTATTACGTATATTATATATGCTATAATATTATATAACTTTATATATAATACTTATATTCTATAATATATAATATATATAATATATATATATATATATATATGGTAAAAGATAATTTATAGTATACTTATATATATAGATATATATATCTAATTATACTTAACCTATAGTAGGTTATATATATATATATATATTATATATTATTTTAGCATTATTAAGTTCCCGATATTCTTACCCAACAATAAATGGGTTTGTTCATCGTCCTCCGTCAACACCATTAATATTTAAAGAAATTTCCCTTCAAAATGTGACTTGGAATCGGGTGGAAGATATTTCGGAAACAAGTGTCTGCACATTATTAAAATCCCATTGGGATCGGTTACCGACATATTTTTGATAGACGAAGGTAAATTCTTCAAATCGTTATTTATCCCTTTTATCGGTTTTTAATAGTTTGTAGCTTTTGTTAATTCATATTAAAATATAAAGAAAATTTTCTAACTTTTTTTTTCTTCTTCGAAGCTTAAAATTAAAATCTTAGATTTTTAATTTGATTTTTGCAGATAGTATGTTCGAAATTTGTGAGAGCCTCCAATGTAATTTTTTTTGTTTGTTTTATCAAGGATAAATGATTTATTTTCATTTTTATAGGTAAAGATAATATTACTAGTTCTTTTCATCTTCATGGATTTCGATTTTACGTATTAAACGAAGGAAGAATTAAGAAGAAAAGTGAGAACGAAATCAAGATGGCTGAACTTGTTAAACAGATGGAGAGTGAAGGGAAGTTATCAAAAAATTTAGAATTTCCTGTACAAAAAGATACGATATCTGTACCTCAGGGAGGATATACACTCATAAGATTTTTAGCAGATAATCCAGGTTAAGCTTTGTGTTAACTTTGCAATACGAGGATCAAATTATTTTGTGTCGCTGTTGTTCATTACAAAAACATTTTATTTCAGGGTTTTGGACACTCGAATCTCAGATGCTCTTTGAATCTCATTTAGGAATGAAATTAGTTTTGCAAGTTGGAGAATTTCACGAAATTCCGAATCCGCCAAAGAATTTCCCTAACTTTGGAGATGTGAAGCAGAATCAGAAGGAGAAAGTATTATATAATAAAAGTGCAATTTAAAATATTTTATATATGTTCATAAATTTTAATTTTATCTTACCCAATGTTTTTTTTTTTTAAGCTAATGGGAACCCCAAGGGTATACCGTAGATTGTAGATGAATACACGAACACCTTTCAAATCAGATAAAAAAGATGAAACATTAAGTTACTGAAGAGTATAAATTTTTTAATTTTGAATTCAGAATCGAAAATCTGTAGAGGAAAGAGAAAGCAATGTAAAGATTCTTTTAATCTTCGCCTCAAGGATACTCCTTCAGAAAGTTACCTTGTCTTAATCAAACTAAAGAAATTCTATGCAACTTAATAATTCATCCCGAATCGAGTTAAGTTTTATTCACCCTGAATTAAACCTAATAACCGTAGAAAAATATTGCAGCAATCTTTCTGGTTTCTTCTTCTTCACGTCCTTTTTGGCAGTTTGCAAAAAAATTAAATTTAACTCTTGCTTTGCTGCTCTTTCTTCTTTCGTTGAACCTTAGTGAAGATCTGCCGTTTTTCTTCTTTTCTTCCTTCTGCTCGTTCCCAATCTACTGCTGTCAGTGAATCTTTTACCTGTGGCAATAGACACTATCGAAGGCATTCGATCTGTGACGTCGTAGGATTTTTTTTTTCGGTGGATGGGGGGGGGGCTGAAATTCTGTAGCCCCCTTGATTACAATTCAATTCCGGATGATAAATATTGAGGATTTTTAATGGGAAAATTGAGATTCTTAGATTCCCCTTAGAATTTGTATGTGAGATGTAATGTACTAGAGAAAACTAAGAGATAGGTTTAAGATAATTAGAAAAGATGGAAAAAAAAATTCAGCTTTGCATAATTTTAAAATAATTATTATAAGAAATTAAAATTATAAAATTTTAATTTACCAATATTTTAAGGATTTGTTTTAACTTTTGTTTACGAAATCTACTTAAAGTTAATCTCTTTTTTTTTTCTTTTTTTTTAAATTTTAGCGTTCTTTACAACCGTTATAGGTTACGTAATTCAAATGTTGTTGTAGAAATGGAAATAGTAAGGAAAATAATAATTTTCCACAAAATAGTTTTTAATTTTTAGCTAGACTTTACAGATAAAGCTGCAAACGTCGTGCTTTCCCGAGATTCAGAACAAATGGTTGGATTAATTGATCGTTGATGATTTCTAAAGCCAAGTTCTCTTTAATAAGAGTAAACAAATCTATTCGACTATTTTCACTTGTTTGTGTTCCTCAAATACATTTTCATTAATTTCGGTTTAGAAAAGCTTCGTTATCTAAGGATAAAGATTTATCACAACAGAAGTGCAGCAGTATTTTCAAAGTTGTTATTATTTTCGGAACAGTTTTCGGCACGCGAGTCGCATAATCCGGCGAGGACACACTGGTTATTCTTTCAAGAATCCTTTCCACTTTGTCTCCCATAATTCCCACTCTCCCAGAAAGCCTTCATCGCAAGAACTAATCAAGTCGTTTCTGTAGAATTCGAATGCTGATTGAGCTTTTGTCACAATGAAGAGTTACACGATTGGTTGGAATAACATACTGAAGAGAGGACACGGTGTACTTGGTGAGTTAAAACCTTTCATTTAAGAAAGAAATCATATCGTCTGAACATGGTATAAAAACTTAGTCGATAGTTGTCTCCAGGTTTGTAAGAAGACGGATTGTCTTCGATGCTTTCGAGACCAATGTGTTAGTTCTGTTATTGATTATTTTATATGATCTGCCAGTTCCAACGAAGATTCGAACATTTCGTGAATCCCACGGTAATATAACATTTTCTCTTAAATGATGAATAGTTCTTTCTTGTATGTGTAGTCGATTATTACTTGATTTACAGTTCATTCATAGATTGAAGTAATTTAGGTTGAAGGTATTTTGAAAGATTCTAGGTCAATCCCAACAATTTTGAAGTTGCATTTAATTTTAAATATCATACTATTTAAAATTATATAAAGTCTTTTTGAAATGTGCACCTTTGCTATTGACTGACATGTATTGGTATAAAATTTCCCTTAAAATTCCAGTACATGCTTCATGCTATCACACCATACTTGTTTCATATAGCATTTATTCTCGTATGTTCGCAATCTGTTTTCAATTCTTTTATAAAATTTTTCTCTAAAATAGGAGGTGCGTTTTACCTCTGGCTCGAAAAAAATGTGCACGTCTCTAGATATACAACCATCGCATTTCATAAAAATTTGCACGTCTCTGATATTACTCCTATCGCTTTTCATACAGCCTGAACTTTAAATGTATCAAATTTGTAGAAATTTAAACAATGACTTACACAGTGAGTGTACATTGCTTTGGAAAGGATATCTTTAAAATAGCTTGAAGCCTGAATTCCCTCTGCATGGACGAGGCTGTCACAATGCCTGGCATCTAGATTGGCTAAATCGAACCCAGCTTCGAAGCTTTTCCTATGGCACTCTCGCTAAGCCTTGACCAGTGACGTGTAAACAGGCACAAATGAAAGAAAGTCCTCTGTTATAGCGAGAGGCTTGGTTTTTGCAATATATCTGAGGCATTATGAAAACTGTTCACTTTGGATATATCTTGGGATATATCATTTTCCACCCCTGTCAACTGGGCCATAAAAGACTTACTTTGCTCTCAGTTTGATAATCAACTGTTAGTCTGTCACTGATGATTCTATATCGGAATCAGAGCATTCCAAAGTGTCAGGATGTTGAGTAAAGAAAGTTGATAGATCGTCCGCACTCTGGAAGCTATCACTTGAAAGGTCTAACTATAATGCATTTGAATGTCTACTTGCTTCTTCAGACGATCTTAAAAATAGGTCTTAACAAATATGTCTAAACGTGGAACTTTTCTAAGCAGATATTCATACTTCTTCCTTTTGCTAAAGCTCTACACTGAGCTACACTAAGTCACTTTCTTTTATCCATTATACATGTAGGATTAGGAATTGTAATATAACCTTTAAAAGAGAGATTTCTGTCTAAAGTACTGCTGTACTGCCTGCACAAAAACAACTCTAAAACAAAATACTATCAACTACAAACTGTAGATGTTGGCTCTTGGCATCTTCTTGCTGTTTCTCGATTCCAAATGTTGCTATTTTCGGTTCTTTACAAAAATTCATACATTGAACAAACAAAATTTTTAATTAAGGAAATAATTCAAAATTAAATTTTATATTATTATTATTATTATTATCTATTTTCCGTTTAGGCTAGGAATAAATTAATTTTAAGCTTCATGTAAATTTTTAAAACTAATTACTTAATTTAACTAATTTTTAAAATAATTATATTGTTATCAAGGCAAAAAAATATTTCCAAAATTAATTATTCATATATAATATTTTTTCTTAAAGTGAGTTCGTCTAACCATTACAGCATCATCTTCTCTCGACAGAATCACGTCGGTTGGTTCTCCCAGCATGAGTTCCATTGTTGTAAAGACTACAAGGTCTCCCATAACGTGTCCACCAATCGTGCCGCCATTGTTGTCAGATAAACATATATGAAGATGCGTGCCCCTGCACTAACAGTTCCATTCATTGCAAGAACTTCAATAATGGATTATTTAATGTTTCATTCTGAAATTGAGTAATATTTTCATTTTAATATGAAGGAGTAGCAGCAAGACTAGATGAACTTGGAATTCAAAACAAAGGTCTTCAAATTAAGCTTTACTGAAATAGTAACTGTAGATTAAGCCAAAAAATGCATAAAATTACACTATATATATATAGTATAATTATATATATAATATATATATATATATCATATATATATATATATATATATATATATATATATATATATATATATATATATATTATATATCAGTCCGTAGCCAGGAATATTTTTCGGGGGGGGGGCTGCGACTTCGCAAGTGGTTACATTTCAAATGAAAGTTAAATTATCATATATATATATATATATAATATATAATATATATATATATATATATATATATATATATATATATATATATATATATATTATATATATATATAGGGTCGTACTTGCTAGATTGGTGGCTTATTTTAAGAGCAAGCACCCTATATAAGAGGATGTAATTTTAAGAAATCCATATTTGAAATAATGTTTTTTATTCAACATAAGTAAAAATATGTAATGAAAGTATATAAAGTACAAAAGTCCCTTCTGTTTAGATACTCCTCTCTTCGTAAGCGAATTGGTAGTCACAGCCATTTTCCAGAGCGTTTTCCACAATTGCCTCTGACTCTTCTTTTAGCGATAATTTGTGATCGAAATTCAAGTCGCGCCCTTTCCTTGAATTTCTTTCTTGCCGGGAGATTTCTGGAGAGAGTTCTTTAGTGACTTTATTTCTTCTGATTTAATTGTTAATTTTTTTCTGACTTTACTGACTGAAGAAGTATCTCAACAGGACGGGTTTATACATTATTTCATTTCGACTTATGCTAAAATTTTGCTTCGCGCAAATCTTAGCATAACTGAACGAACATAAATTAAAATTTTTACAAAGTTAATATGGAGTACTACATTACTTTCTGCGCTAAACACACGAAGTGAGAAAGTATGTTATAATAATTATACAAGAATAAAAATTAACCTTCATTCAAATGTATCCATATTTGTGGGCATTTAACAATGCACACAAACATATAAAACATTTTCAATGGGTAAAAATAATAACTAAATACATAAAGTTATACTTTTATATATATATATATATATAGAATACATATATATATATATCTATATTAATATATATATATATATATATATATATATTAATATATATATAATATATAGTATATTTGGCTCGTACGCAGGATATTTTTCGGGGGGGGGGGCTGCGACTTTCGCAAGTGTTTACAATTTAAAAATGAATTAAATTAATAATCTAATATATAGAAAATTTTCACTATTTATCATATATATATCTTGAATATGATATTTATTATCTATACAATATATATATATATATAATAATATATTATATATATATATATATATATATATATGGTCGTACTGCTAGATTGGTGGCTTATTTTAAGAGCAAGCACCCTATAAAAGGATGATGGTAATTTGAAAATCCATATTTGAAATAATGTTTTTAATTCAACATAAGTACAATATATGTAATGAAAGTTAAAAGTAAACAAAAGTCCCTCTGTTGAGATACTCTCTCTTCGTAGGCGAATTGGTAGTCACAGCCTTTTTCCAGCGCGTTTTCCACAATTGCCTGACTCTTCTCTTTAGCGAAAATTTGTGATCGAAATTCAAGTCGCAGCCCTTTCCTTGAAATTTATCTTTCTTGGCCGGGAGGATTCTGGAGAGAGTATCTTTAGGTGAGTCTTCTTCTGATTCTTATTGTTAATTTTTCTGACTTTAATCTGACTGAAGAGTATCTCAAACGGACGGGTTTTATATATTTATTATTCATTTTTACTTCTGCTAAAATTTTGCTCGCGCCAATCTTAGGCATAAGTTCGAACATAAATTAAAATTTTTACAAAGTTATAACTGGAGTACTACATTACTTTCCCTGCGCTAAACACGGAGTGAGAAAGTATGTTTTAATATCTAAACAAGATATAAAAATTAACCCCCATTCAAATGTATACAAATTTGTGGGCATTTAACAATGCAACACAAACATATAAACATTTCAATGGGGTAAAAATAATAACCTAAATACATAAAGTTATACTTTATAATATATATATATATATATATATATATATATATATATATATATATATAATACTATATATATATATATTATATATAATTATATATATATTAATATATATTATTATATATATATATATTCAGGTCCGTAGCCAGGATATTCTTTCGGGGGGGGGGGGCTGCGACTTTCGCCAGAGTACATTTCAAATGAGTTATTTATATATATATATATATATATATATATATATATTATATTATATAATATATATATAGGTCCGTACTTGCTAGATTGGTGGCTTTCATTTTTTTAAAGAGCAGCACCCTATTATTAAAAGGTATGGTAAATTTTAGAAATCCATATTGAAATAATGTTTTATTCAACATAAAGTAAAATAATGTAATGAACAGTATAAAAGTAAAAAAGGTCCCTTCTGGTTTGAATACTCTCTCTTCGTAGGCAAATTGGTAGTCACAGCCTTTTCCAGCACGTTTTCCACAATTGCCTCTGACTCTTCTTTAGCGAAAATTTGTGATCGAAATGCAAGTGGCAGCCCTTTCCTTGAAATTATCTTCTTGCCGGGAGGAATTTCTGGAGAGAGTATGCTTTTAGTGAATTTATATTTCTTCTGTGTTTTTATTGTTAATTTTTTCTGACTTTATCTGACTGAAGAGTATCTCAACAGGACGGGTTAATATATTATTTCATTTCGAACTTTTGCTAAAGATTTTGCTCGCGCAAATCTTAGCATAAGAACGAACATAAATTAAAATTTTTACAAGTTATAAATGGAGTACTACATTACTTCCTGCGCTAAACACGGAGTGAGAAAGTAATGTTATATAAAATAATTATACAAGATATAAAAATTAACCTTCCTTCAAATGTATACATATTTGTGGTCTTTGAGATGAAATGAACATAATAAAACATTTCAAATGGGGTAAAAATAATACTAAAATACATAAAGTTATACTTTCAAATGCAAACATTTCCTTAATTATGTCCGAAGACATAAATTAGACATACACATTTGAAGGCAAAAATAGTAAACATGCAAATACGAGCATAAATGGTTACATCCGAAGATCTTAACATATATTAAATATTTGAAATAATAAAAATACAATAATGTTATTATATACAGAAAAATAAAAGGTACATTTAAACACAAGCATATTTGGTTATAACGTTAGAATATAAACAACATACGAACATTAAATGATAAAAATACAATGAATATTTCACAAGTTAATAGGCCACATCGAATCGAACGTTGAATCAATGAAATGTCCAGTATAAGGCGTTTCTAATGTATCCATGATTTGATCAATGCGCACGTAATAGTTTTTTCAAAAGCTGTAGTTACGGAAAAACATTGCTTGACATATGTAGAGACGAAGTTTCTTGAAATGTAGTTCCTTTATTTGAAAAATTTCTTCAATGCATAAAAGGGAGCGTCCACAGAACCATTTAGATACATGAAAACAGTCATTACTAAGATACATATTGGAATCCCAAAATGAAATTTTCTGCCCAAAATCCAAACTTAAAATGATGAAGAAATCCATCCGTAAAGGAGTTTACATATGTAGAGACGAAGGTTGCTTTGAAAAATTTGGTCCTTTATTTGAAAATTTCTTCCTACATAAAAGGGAGCGGTCACAGAACAATTAGAATTCGAAAGGATCAGAGTGTAGTGGAATCCAAAAATGATTTTCTGCCCATAATCCAAACTTGAATGATGAAAGAAATCCATGCGAAAAAGGAAGTTTTGCTATGTCTAGCGATGAATCTCTCGAACTGGGATAGTTGTGAAAAGGTGAATACCATAATCCAAAATTAGATAATGAAAATTGAAGTCCAGTATCGAATGTTAATTTGCTTGAGTCATTTCTCCGAGTGTTCTGATTGGGATTTTTGTGTTATGTTTTTTTTTTCTTTCAATTTTGTTAACTATTCTTTAGATTTCAGAAGGCGTTGATTGAATTCTGGGTGTTCTTCTCCGGTTCACCACTTATATAGGGCTCGTTATTTGCTAGATTTGGTGGCTTATTTTAGAGCAAGCACCCTATATAAGAGGATGGTAATTTAAGAAATCCATATTTGAAAATAATGTTTTTATCAACATAAGTAAAATATGTAATGAAAGAAAACAAAGTTAACAAAAGTCCCTTCTTGTTGAGATACTCTCTCTTCCGTAGGTGAATTGGTAGTCACAGGCCTTTTCCAGCACGTTTTCCACAATTGCCCTGACTCTCTCTTTAGCGAAAATTTGTGATCGAAATTCAAGTCGCAGCCCTTCCTTGAAAATTTATCTTTCTTGCCGGGAGGGATTTCTGGAGAGAGTATCTTTAGTGAATTTATTTTCTTCTGATTCTTATTGTTAATTTTTTCTGACTTTATCTGACTGAAAGAGTATCTCAAACGGACGGTTTCATATATTATTTCCATTTCGACTATGATGCTAAAATTTTGCTCGCGCAAATCTTCGCATAAGTACGAACATAAATTAAATTTTTACAAAGTTATAATGGGGTAGAACATATATGTAATATATATATATTATATATATATATATATATATTATATTAATATATATGTATAATAATAATATTATATATATTATATAATATATAATATATATATATATATATATATATATATATATATATATATATGTATATATATAGTATCTATATATATATAATTCCTAAATAAAAGATGCTTTTGGATGCAACAACTTCCTTGCTTTTTGACTGAGGTGATTCAAAATATTTTCATTGCTGACTTCTGTGCTGAGATGTCGATGATTTGACAGTAAAGCAAGACCTGTAATGCAATCCTCTCCAACACTATTCCGTAAATACATTTTCAGACGCCTTAATGTCGAAAAAGTTCTTTTACTTTGCGGTGGATAAATGCAATACTGCTAAGATAATTCAGGAGAGTAACAGCAATGTTAGGAACCTCCCTCTTGTCACAGCTTAGCCACAAGCACCGATCGCAGTTTTTGGTTTTCTTTTCTGGGCTGCGTCAAGACTGCATAATCGTGCCCAAGAACACAATCTCCTTTTTAGTGTAGTCCTCGTGGAGGTCTGGAAGGTCGTCTTATAAAAGAGGATGCTTTTTTTTCAATAGCTTATAAGTACATTGCGACTTTCTGTAAAAATTATACTGAGTGAAATGAAGTGGGTTTCATGGGAGAGAAAATCGATCAGTCAAAAGAAAAAGATCAGAGCATATAAACGGAATAGAAACTGAGATGCGTAAATGATTTGGTGTCTGATGTAGGCACACTACAACGATATTTTCTGGAACTTCGTAGTTCTTGAATTGTTATTTTCAAATCCTAAGCCGTCGCATACATTTTTAGCTTGCGTGAATATGGTTTAAACTCTGTGTCTGCATTTTGTCTATCTTTTTCGAGAAGTTGAAATAATCGTCCCTTTCACTAAAGTTTATGTGCACTGACAATGTCCAAAATGGACACTCTGTAAACTGTTTGACAAGTTGTAGGCTATTCCAAGAAATTTTAACTTAAAACGAATAATGTTATTTTAAAATTTCAAATTACTGATGAATTTAACAACGAAGTAGATTTCTGTGATAAATTCACCAGGCCATTCTTTATTTCCTTCCAATGACGCAAGTATTGGCTCAAGAGTCTCTTTAAAAAGGAATACCGCTTCTGCCGTTCCCACCATCTGGTCTCGCACATCTTTTTGATCCTCTTGTTATTTTGGTTACTATAAAACTCTTTTATTTTTATCTTCCAGAAGTTTTGGCGCTTCGGACTCGATCGAAAAATGTGCATATTTAGAGAATGAATCCTAAGACGTTTCTAATTGCCTGAATTTTAGAAGAGTCTATGAGAGACATCGATTTAAAACATGTGCTACACAATGTGTGGGTATAGAGCTTAAAGGAATACTCATTTCGAATAATACAGATGCACTCGTCGAATCGCCTCTCATGGAAAGACAGGCTCCATCATATCCCTTGACTCTTAAATTTTCGAGTTTAAAACCAAGATGGCCGAGTCTCTCCAAAATTACATTTTGCCAATGCTTTTCCTGAAATATCATAAACCGGAACAAATGATAAAAAATTCTCTCTTTAAGTAAAGGAGTATCACCTCCATCACCACCTAATCGCGTACCTTACACAAAGTGAGAACTGTTCTGTTGGAATACTCCGTTGTTTCATCAGCTAATGCTGAAAAAATTTGTTTTTATTAATTCTTCACTATTTTCCTTTGTAAAAGCTGACTAATTGTATATGATTTCATTATGTATCATCGAACTCGTAACATTGAATTTTTTGGACGATAGAAAAGTAAGTGGTTCTTCAAAACCAGGTCACCTCTCCATTTGCTCGTAACCTAAGAAGGCTTCTCTAAAATTCCGTCATTTTCAGCTGGAGTTGATATTTCAATACGTCCAGAGTCACTGAGCCCCTTAAGCAGACCTTTGCTGCCACATAACGTATAGTTTTCAATTATTGGTACAAGTTTTTCTCTATTTTCCTTCATATTTTTCTATTTTGAACTGTGCCCAGTTGTTTGTCTATGCTTTCGATTTTTCTGATAAGAGCTTCAATATTTTCTTATATATATATATATATTATATATATATATATATATATAATAGTAACATTATATTATTAATTATATATATATATTATATATATTATATATATATATATATATAGATAGAAATATATATATTATATATAAAGAGAGAGTAAGAAGATATTTGTAGCTTGTTTTCTGCTGAAAAAATTTAACTGTCAAAAATTTCGGCCCCCTCAGCCCCCCCCTGGCTACGCCCCTGAATATATATATATATATATATATAATATAATATATATATATATATATAATATAATATATATATAATATAGTATATACATATATATATAATGGTATATATTATATAATTATATATATATATATATATATAGGTGGAGTCCAAAATGATGAAATTATCTCGCCTTGGCCATATGAGGTGTTAGAGAATACTTCTATGTACTCCAGAGCTCAATCTTTCGCTCTTACTCTCATATCTCACATAATTCCTATATGTTTGACCAGTGCCTATAGGTTTCACCATAAGGCACTCTTCTTTCACATACCACACGCAATATTACACAATCATGCACTCTCCTTGCAACTTTTTTTTTAAATGATGCATAGAAACGCTACCTAGGAGAAGCCAAAACTTATCTTGAAAATATCATTTATTTATAATATATTCTTCTCATTTATCCCTCTCCACATCACCTCATGGAAGTTGGCTAACTCCTGTGGCGGAGTTGTTGCTGCCACGGAATTAATGGCTAGTTTTGGTAGAGGTTTTCTTTCTTCAATAATTTCTGCAACCTTCATGGTTCTTATTTTAATTTGTACATTGGTGAACATTAGCATTCCTCCTCTAGATCTCACCTCTTATTCAAAGCCAAAACTCAGGTGTTTGACCGTTCTGATAGCAAACCCTAATTTGACAACTCGGACAGTCTCTCTCCTTAATTTTCAGCTAAAGGCTTATAAGTGCAATGATGATTGCTCTTGTGGTTCAGATTTGGGGTCTTATAAATTTTCTACCATGTAACTCAGGTTCCCTTGCCAATCAACAACTAATTTATTTGTTCGGTATATCTGTCTCCCAACTTTAATGATTATCCTAAATACTTCGGTCAAATTTTCCTGTCTTCTCTTCTGAAATTATTATCCTTGGTGATTTCAATGTTCACCTCCGCCAGTAGCTTTCCTCTAGTTCTCAAGATACAGACGGTGAACTCGTCTTCCACTTCTCTATACACAATGGCCTTTGTATCCCTGATCGTAATGAAGATTCAAACATACTACAACTTTACTTCAGTAATTCTCCAATCACCTTATCTCTGTATTTTGATTTATCTATTCAAATCTTCCGCAGGAAAGACCCCTTCCTAAGGAGGGGAAATGTTTTGGGCACTTCGGTATGCAGAGCGCGCAATCGAGGTGATTTTCTTCGGCATTGAGGGGTACCAGTGGCGTAACTAAGAGTCATAGGCGCCCCCCCGCCAAAGTAGAATGGGCCCCCTTGGAGCCATGATATATAATTATATATATATATATATATATACTATATATATATATATATATAATATTATATATCATATATATATATAATGATATAATAATATATATATATATATATATATATAGTATATATATATGGCTTATATGCTATTTATCAGATAGTACTTTTTATGGGTGAAATTGGATATTTGCATTAAAAAGTAATTCCATTTTTGGAAACAGTATGTAAAAATGAGTATAAATGTTCTTTAAAAGGAAAAAAGCATGTATTTAAAGACTTTTCAGCTTTTTTGTATAAAATTTAGTCAAAATTCTCAAAAACCATCTTTTTTTACTATTCTGCTTCGCAAATGTATTATTACTATTTTTACTTAAATATCTTAATTTCCCCCTCCCCCTCCTCCAAAAAATAAGTATCAAATTCTAGTTTATTGATATATATATATATATATATATATATATAATATATATAATATATATATATATATATATATATATATAATATATATATATATATATAATATATATATATATAATATTTATATACGAATATATATATATATATGAAGAAAATTATGGAATAAAAATGTTTAAATACAAAAATTCGTGAATATCTGTTTTCGGCTTGTCAAAATATTCGAAGGATGAATGCTTTATAGTTTACCAAAACGTCTTTGGCTCATTGCCATGAATTTATTAACCACTCTTCTTTCAGATCAAGAGTACGACATGTTTCATTTCAATGCTTAATAAAGCCAATGCACTTAACATCGTAATTATCATTCGGAATCTTAAGAAAAGTTTTTATTGTCTCGAGAAGACGACCTTTCAGCTGTTGCAGATGTTACTGTAATGTCAAATACAACTGAACTTTGTTGTACACAAGTCTGGTAAGCTACTTCCTAAGCAGCTTGTTTTCTTCGAATAAAAAGTTTGCTAAATCTTTAATAGTTTAATAGTTACCATATTTTCACTTCTGTAGTCATAAATGCTTTGAAGGTGATTAATTGTTCATTAAACCGAAGATAGAATCTAATCGTATTTTATACCAGTTTGTAGCCTTTTCTTGGCAACTGTTCCACTTTCGTAGCTCTGCATTTCTGCAGGGAGCAATGAAATGAAAATAAACTCATTAACATTGTTCATGCTAATTAAACGAGTAGTTATCTGTTCTTTAATAAATTAAGATATTTATTGAAAAACCCTTATTCTAAAGGCTTTCAATGATATACAAGCCCTTCTAGATAAAGTTAATAAAAAAAACTTTTTATCTTATGTAGCTGACGTCTGAAGTAAATTTTTGCTTCAATGGTTCCACGATGATGTGCTTAACTCAGTGTTTACTCGCTACATCTTCAAATTTTGTGTCTTTAGCTCACTTAAGTTTGATTTTGTTCTTGTTCCAATAGGTAAGTTGCTTTCTGAAAGATTTTGGAATTTCGACTTTTCCCGACATCAAGTCAAATTGATGCTTTCCAATGCTTGATTTTGAAATGCGGGACAGGGACTGTGCTCATATTTTTCTAACTGCTTCCTGAGACCAAGGGCTTCGTTTCTTTCGCTTGACTTCTTACTCATAAATATCACTGAGATAAGAAACTGGGAAAAAGCTTTGAAAATGCTTTTATTTGCTAATACAGGAATCATACTTGGATACCACTGAGCTGTACTAGAGCTGAAATATTTGGTCGATGGCATTCGTTATTTGTCTGTACCAGCTGTTAATTCCTTACCACCGAGCTGTACTAGAATAAAATACACATATACTTTTTCCTGTTTGTCATAAAATTTTGAAGAGCCATTATCTTTTACAGAATCATTAAAAATTAAATTTAAATTATGAGCCGCACAATGAATGTATTCTGCATTTGGAGCAATCTTCTATAACGAGCCTGAAGTCCCATGAATATTTCCCTCGGATATTTGCTGGTTCATCATAGCCTTGGGCCTCTTACCATTTTTTTTTTCCTTTAAATTTATACAAACTTATTTGTTATCTTATACCTTAATTATTTGTTTTCAAAGTTTTCGGCACTGTTCTCGTTATGTTATAAAAACCCACAATTTTTTCTTCAGGGGAGGTGCAACTTTCTTAAGGGAAACCCAGATTTTCACCCCCTCTAAAAATGGACATAAATTCGGAGTTTTTAGCCGATTTTGACCTGCTATAACACCAAACTGTAAAGTTTTTTTGCCCTCTAACAACGTTGTTTTCGGGTGGTTTTCTGTCTGTAGTAGTCATTTTCAGAATTTAAATTTTTCAAAACCATTTTTCAACTTCCAGAATTTTTTTTCAAATGACTTCAAACTTGAAATAAGCATAGATAGGTCCATTACCTACATAAGTACAGAAGTATTTTCGATTTTTTGGAGTTTTGTGCTCAGCTTGTCCAATTCCAATCACCACATTTTGGATTTGAAATGAAAATTGCGAATACTTTTTTTCTGTTCGGGCGAAAGTGGATGAAAGTTTCAGGGCATATGAAGTCAAGGGAGGGCACATTTTAACTTAGATAATTTCTTTGTATATTGCATTAGTTTTCATGATCTGGACAAAAAAAATTTTTTTTCAAAAGAAATTTTTTGAAAATTTGTTAAAAATTTCTTTGAGTATGCAAAAAAAAATTATCTAACTAAAAAAGATTCATCTTTGCTCGACTCTACAATCCCTGAAATTTTGATGTTGAACGGATGAGAGAAAAAATATATGTCAATTTTTCACTTTTCCAAAATTCAATCGTTGAAAAAAGTGAAATATTGATAGGATATTTTTTTTATACTTTTCCGATCAACATCAAAATTTCAGGGTTGTATAGTCGGCCGAGATGCATCTTTTTTTACTTATATATATATATATATATATATTATAGTATATATATATATATATATATATATATATATATAATTTATTTTTTATTATATAATCTAATTATAAATCTTATTTTCTACCCTATATACAGTAAATATATATATAAATATATATATAATATATATATATATATTATTATATATTTATATATATATATTATATATTATATATAATAATATATATATTATATATTATAATAAATATATATATATTATAGTATTATATATATATATATATATATATATATATTTTATATATATGGGTGTGTGGTTATAATATGGTAGTTTTTTCAATGTTTCTTTATTATTTTCGTTTTGTTTGCTCTTCGCAATTATGGGCCCTTTCCTGCTGGGCCCCCCCGCACCGTCAGGGTCGTCTGGGGTCCGTTAAGTTACGCTCCCTGAGGGTATCTAGTTCAAATTTGTTTCCCTTCTCTAAAACCTTTATAAACTCTTTAGTTGAACTCCACATATTAGGCGTAAGATATCCTGCCACTAGATGAAGTTACTTCGTCTTCTAAATTCAGAATACTTCGTGAAACTTACATTTCATTCCGGAATCATTCAATATCTCACTCTCCGCTAAGATACCTTTTATCTCCGCAGATTAATAATTAACCGAACTCTGGGTTTTATTTCCCTCATACTTCAATGTTTAGCATTGTTAAAAAAGGTATAACCCTAACTTTGCCTTCTTCCTCTCTTTCCTCCTTCTAATTTCTTCAATTTTCTCCCAACTAGACCATCATCGAGCTTTCGCTCTGCTTTAAGCTCAATCTCTTCGCTTTAAATCTTTGCCTTTAACTCCACTTTTTGAGGATTACGAAAGTTATTCTCTCCTTCTCCACTCCTGCCATTCTTCATTTTAATTGGCTAGCCATTAAATACTTAACTATCACTAGCAAACGTACGGTTCCTGAATTGTTAATTTCCCTTTCTGGTAGTTCTTTACTTGTGCGTCGTACAGCTTAACACCATGTCTAGCTAAAATTGTTTACGTATCTTTGTCTTTGTCCTTCCTGCTATGAAGAGTCCCCTCAGTAAGAACTCTGCCGAAAGGATGGGACCCTTCTCAGCCCCTTCTATTATATGTATCATAATCGATTCTATAAGAATAAATATCAAAATATAATAAAGATAAGCAAACAGCAACTAATATCTGACAATAGTTATTATGAAAAATGAGGCAACATAACTTTCTAAACTCGAAGATAGTCCTCTTCTCTCTCTTCTCTCTCTCTCTCTTCTCTCCTCTCTCTCTCTCTTCTCTCTCTCTCTCTCTCTTCTGCTCTCTCTCTCTCTCTTAAAACATTTTGTGATCGGTCTTAATAAAAAATATAGCAAGACTCATTAATAATTAAATTAAAACGTTACAATAGTAGTTTTCCGTCATCATTATTAACCGCACCTTTGTAAGGGTAGAATTTTCGTTGGCGGCAAACCTTAATGTGGCTTTGGTTACTAGATCCACAACAGGTACAGCACGTTTAGCAATCCATTTGGGGCGTTCCTATTTACGTAATTTTCTAGGTGAAGACTTAACCGTTTTGCAATATATATAATATATATATATATTATAATATATATATATTAATATATATATATATATATATATATTATATATATCATATTTATATATGATTATATATATAATTAAATATATATATATATATATATATTATATATTATTATACTAAGTGCCGTCGCCAAGGGTGAGAAGGATCTGAATCTACTGAATTATTTAAACTATCAAAATTTATTGAGGGCTTGAAGTCTCTTAATTTAATTTATAAGACATAAAAAATTAACTAGAGAACCACGCTAATATAGTAATTATCATTAATAATCAAATTGACTAACTAAGAAATGAGGGAGCAATTTTTGTGGTTTCCGTGAGGTTTCTTTAGTTTTAGTGGCTGTTGAAGCATAAAAAGGGAATTTCATATCTTCAAGCGAAGCAATGCTACGAAGGTTGAGATTAAAGAGTGACCTTTCTGAATGGCTAACTTATTATAATGGTGTAAATGCAGCGATGAAGAAAGTTTTAGAAGTGTTCAAGCTGTCGAATATATCCAAGTTTCTCTTTAATTATATATATATATATATATATATTATATATATATTATTATATTATATATGTATATATAAATATATTATATATTATATATATATATATATATATATATATATATATATATATATATATATATTCTTTTTGCTCTCTTAGCATTAATAATGGATTGAATAACTTTCTTTATATATTGTGTCAGCCATAATGAATCATTCATTAAAGCGAGTTCTGTTAGTTCTTTCAGATTCTATCTCCTTTAAATTGAGAAATGTATGTTTTGGACTTTTGAAGCCTTTGCGAAATATAAAATATTTTTTGATCGCAGGTTTGTTTTCTGAGCGAGACGAAATGCTAAAATCAAACTAATCAATTCAAATGTGACTGTATAGATCATATTTTATTTAACAAATATCTCCTTATAATTTTTTAATAGCTATTGAGTGTAATAACTTACTATAAGATTGGTATGGTGTTGGTATTTGTGTTTCAAGATACTTTGCTCTCTAATGATGTTAAAGATCATCATGAATAAAGGCAATTTGATCATTATTCTGTCACCGGATATTCATTTTCTTTCTTTATTGCTCAGAAAATATGAAGTTGTGTTGCAACTTCCAAAAATGCTTGAAAATTTTTTATCTATATTTGCATTAAAATCTTTCAAACTTACTCACATTTTCGCATTTTAAAAGCAGTTTCTGCCGATAATGATGGGGTCTTCAATGTAGTACGTAATGGAAGAGTGAATGAGAATCAAGTTGGTGTCATTATTAAACTAATAACCAATTCGCTCGTAACTGCAGATATCAAAAGATTTGAGGTTTTTGAAAAGGTTTAATATCTTGATCCAGCTCAAGCTCCTCTAAAGCTTTTACAATTGATTTAAAAACTTCCCAAAATCGCAACAATCTATCGTTCCATCCTCACATTTTTGTTTCGCATTTGTTAGTTTTGTCCATTTTGTCTGGAAAAATCTTTCCTATTATTTTCTATTAAAATAATTTCCTGTCTTGGTAACCTATGGAGTTGTTTTCATTGTGCTAATAAGTTTCTGATGTGTTGCAGTCCACATAAACATGAACAAAAATGAATATACAATAGCAGTGGTTATTTTCAAAAGCTTGAACACCTCTTAACCTTTTCTTCTTCGCTGTTGCACCATCATATTTACAATCAGTAAAAAAAATTTCATCCTCCATAGTATTGCTTCCGCTAGTACCATTTGTGATTTCAACAACCACTAGGTCAGCAAGATAGGATTTGTTGGGCATTTTCTGTATTGCCCTTTTAGAATTGAAAATAAATTCATGGTACTATTTATGACGCTTTCGAGCATAAAGTAAGCCAGCAATATTTTAAAAACAAATATTAGTCATTTTCTTAAAAAAAATTTAACCACGATAAAATATTAAAAATATATATGATTTAGAAATAATTTTGCTAAATATAAATTATTAAAATATGTTTTTCTTTTTTGGGAAATTTTTTTATATTGCACACACACACACAGATGGTCCGAAAAATTAATAATCATTGGATGAAATATTATAATATTTCTAACTATGTTCTCATTTAGTTCTTTCAACAGTCACTAAAACCCTAACGAGGCTCACGAACGCACAAAAATATATTCCTCATTTCTTTTAATATATATTCATATTATTTGATTGTATTTTTATTATAATTTATTATAATTTTTAATATTTTTATATTAAAAATAAGAACTGCCAAAATCCCCCTAGCTAAATAATTTCGAGAGGTTCAGACCCCCTCACCCCCCTCTTGCTGACGGCCTTGTGTATACGTATATATATTAATATATATTATATATATATATATATATATATATATATACTATATATATATATATTATATATATATATATATATAACCTATATATATAATATATATATATATATATATAATATATATATATATATATTTTTTAATATTTACGAAAAAAATATTTAAAATTTTAATAAATATAAATTTAAAATTTTGTATAAATATTATAAATAACAAATAAATTATAGTGAATTTTTATTTATAGATCTATATATCTTATATATATAATATATATATACT
>JABUQX010021377.1:7500-10000 GCA_015478945.1 Trachelipus rathkii
TATATACTATATATATATATATATATATATATATATATATATATAGCATATATATATATATATATATATATCAAACATCCGCATCCGCGGATATTAAAATCAAACATCCGCATCCGCATCCGGATCCGAGTAATGTGCGGATGCGGATGTTACTTGCATCACTAATATATATATATATATATATATATATATATATATATATATATATATATATAACAATAACCTTATATATATATACCTGCTATATATATCTTTATACTATATATATATATATATTGTTTGAGTTCCATTTGCCCTGATTTACATTTTAATGGTTCGAATATTTTAAGATTTCTTTTAAAAAATATTAATTAATTAAAACTTATAAAATTACTTAATTCGATATATGCATGAAATTCTCTCTCTCTCTCTCTCTCTCTCTCTCTCTCTCTCTCTCTCTCTCTCTCTCTCTCTCTCTCTCTCTCTCTCTCTCTCTCTCTACCTATCTCTCTCTCTCTCTCTCTCTCTCTCTCTATATATATATATATATATATATATATATATATATATATATATATAGCTATATATATATATATATATATATATATATATATATATATATATATATATATATATATATATATATATATCAGAGAGAGAGAGAGAAAGGATAGAGAGAAATATGTATGTTAATCTTGCCTATGCCTCACGTGAGCCGACGACGGAAGGTAAGAATCGTTAAGTCGAAGAATTGTCTTGGAAGTTTTTTATTGATTGCAAATGTCGAAATGTGTTTTACCATTTGTCTTTTGTGCTTTTCAGTCTTATTAAAACTCAAGTGAGAAATATTAGATCGTCCAGTGAGGAAGGCTGTTTTTGTGCCTTATATAAAGAATTAGATGTTTATTTATATATGTGTGTATATATATATATATATATATATATATATATATATATATATATATATATATATATATATATTTATATAATATAACATAATATAATAAATTATACTTTCTTTATCTCTCTCTCATATATTCTATATATATATATATATATATATATATATATATATATATAATATATATATATATATATATATATATATATATATATATATATATATCTACGACAATACCGTTATTTGATAATGATGTAATGGTTGTTATAGCAATGATTTTTTTTCCCTGTGATGGTTGTTACAGAATTCATTTTTCTCTGTGAGTTACTAAGGTGGTTAATTGACGATTGGTAAAATTTTAATGGTAATTTATAATAGCAAGAATGGTAGTGGAAATATTTTAAAAGAAAGATCTTTTAAATTGGAATACATTTGTTACTCTTATAACTGTTTTAAAGGCTATTGGAGTCTATAATTTTCTTTATTAAGCGTTAACTAATTTTTATAAAACTTTTATCATTTAATCAGAAATTTCTTTGTTTTGTTTTTAAATTTTACTACAGTTGTTCTTTTCTTTTTATTCGGCTGTGTTTTTTTCTTTAAATCCCACAAATGCTCACTCCGCTGGTAAATAATGCTCACTTTGCTAAATCTCTCTCTCTCTCTCTCTCTCTCTCTCTCTCTCTCTCTCTCTCTCTCTCTCTCTCTCTCTCTCGCAATTGTAGAAAATTTCTCTTCTTCAAGTATATATGTTATTATTGACCAATATTATTATTATGTGTATGTATTATTATTATACTGTGTGTGTGTAATTATTATTATTATTATTATTATTATTATTATTAGTGGCTTTCTATTACCTTAATATCGTTGCATGTCTTTCATTCACAAGAGAATTCACTGTAGTTTGCAAACAGACTTAGAAGCTCAGTGAAGAATTTGAGCCGGTCTCAGAAGGGCGTATTAAAATAAAGCTCAAATTTAATATTAAAAATTTATATTTTTAATTGTTATTTCCAATAAAATGTGTCTTTTTACAGGATGTGTATATATAATGTGCAGTGTTTAATATTATAATTAAAGTAAAGCTGCTTTATGGGTCGTGATAATAGTGGCACTCATTTTGTGTAATTGCAAGTGGCGAAGCGTATCGTCAGAAATCGTGTTAAGATTATTTGAAATTAAAGTTTGACGTTTTACGATTATTTACAATGTGATTAAACTGATTCAAATGAAAGAGAGATTTAAATGTTGTTATTGGTGTTCTTCAAACTTTGATTAAGTACTTTCTAATTTCGAAAGAGATTTCGAAGTATGATTCAAGGATGGAGACACTCGATCGTTCTTCAGCAAAAAATGGTATCGAAAACCAGGCACTGGATCAGACGGAAAATGATGATGAATGTATTCAAAATGCCGCCGAAACACGGCCATTTCACCCCTCCCTGTACCAAGTGATAAATACCAGTTCATTCCGGAAATAGTACCAGGTCCGCATTTACCAATGCAGATGCCAGCACTTACCGGAAATGATGACGTCAGATCATTTGGGCTCTGGCAAAAAGGGGAGACAGTTTCAAGGATGAAATATTTAATCAAATGAAGAAAAAGGCAGCTAAT
>JABUQX010021377.1:15000-17500 GCA_015478945.1 Trachelipus rathkii
CTGGGGCTTTATAAGCTAGACTTGAAACGTTCTTTTTTGGGAACGTGGATGGCGCTAGTGGATAGAGCCGCTCCGGTTTACTGTTAACTCAGCGAACGCGTAGTCCAGTGTTCGAATCCCGCTGATGGAGAGTAAAATCTCCTTTGACTCATTCATTTATTCATACTACATGCATGATTTAGGTACCCAAATGATTCAGAATTAAATTTTAAACACACATTAACTGAAATAAAAATACATTTTGTTTGAGGTAAAATAGTGGTTAAAAGTTGTAATTACCAAAAATTTTTTTCCCCCAAATTTTTGTCTATTTATTAGAGAAAACTTCATAAGAATATCCAAATATTTGTTTCTACCTATTTATTAAGTACTATATTAGTTATTCAGTACAGAATAGCCTAAATTTAAACATATACTTTAGATAAATACTTAATCTAGAATTTAAAATGACTTTTTGAGACAAAAGTTTTCATCAATTTTCGGGATCTAATTTTGTTTCTAATTAATCCATCCCTACGATCATGACCGACTACTGCTAAAGAAGCCTCAGTAACTAGCTTTATATGCCTTTCCACATTTTGACTGTGGCAATCGTGTCTTAATTTTAAAGGGTTATAAATTAAATTTTTGATTTCCGCTTCTGACATTGCATTTAAAATGGGTGGAATTGTTTCCCATTGTGAAATTGGGGTCATGTTGTGGTAACTTGATGCGTTGAAATTTATTTTTGGCTTTAAAAATGTCCTGACACCTTTATTCATGGGAGGATATTTAGTCTCATCATCTTCTTCAGGTTCATCTTCACTTTCACTTTCAACCACCCCACCTTCAAAATCATCTTCACAAGTAAATATTTCATTAAGGCCTTTAATATTTAGCAATTTATTAACAGCTCTTACCCTAACTTCCTCTTCTTCATCAGCTAACATTGCTACTAAAATATTTTCACCATGTGCGAAATAACTATTGTTGTTTAATATTTTGTAGCAAATCTCCCTTACATTTTTATCTGGAAACTTATTGACTCTTTGAATCAAATGAAATAAGTTTCCAGCTCCATCAGTCAATTTTTTATTAACCTTTATGTGGAACCAACTTGGAAAATAAACAGTTACTATAAATTCTGCAATCATTTTCAAGTTCTTACTTGGTTTCACTAAAGATGCATAGTAACGGAGAATTCTGCAAGCCAATGTATGCCAACGAGAATGATTTATTGGGCCCACTTCTAACAATGCCAAATCGTCATCCACATCACCAGTTATTATGCTGCAGCAAATGCGATAGGCATAGTACTGGTCAGTTGAGAGACTGTCTAAAGTTTCATTATCTAGTAAAATAAATCCATTACATGGTATTGGTTTAAATTTTACCACTTCCCATTCAGACACGTTTCCATTTAGTTTCGAGCCAATTGACCCTGCAAACTTATCGGGACCTTTCGTTGTGCCATCCAGTTTCATGAAAACATGCCTCAATGGTAGCTCATTTAGATGCAGAAGACAGATATCATGTTGTAATGGTTTTCCAAGAAACATCTCTAAATATCTTATTGAACCATTTCTATGACCAGTATTCACATTTGTTCCATCTGCCTTCACCAGAGATAATCTATTTTCCAATTCCGTACCACAAACTCTCTTATAGATTCCATGGGCGATATCAATTCCTTTTCCGCTCTCTGGTGAAAAATGGTCAAGATAGAAGTCGTCTGAAAAAAATGAATAACTTGTTAATTAACAAATTAAGTTTGCAAAGTTGTGAATTGATTTCACAGAAACTATTTAAATAAATACCTACCATTTAAATTAACAATGTACAGGTCTAAAATATTTAAATTTTATTTACCTGGCTCGCCAGTGATAACGTAATGGTCTTCCAGTATTGTAGACGTGTAGTATTTGCCATTCACTTCAGAGATTTGAAGAGTTGCATCTCTTCTTCCATCGAAACCAATGCCAGTTATGTTATCAAACACTTTTTCTTCTTCTTTCTGCCTTTCTTTTCTTAATTTATTTCTTTCTCTTCTTAACTTATTTCTGAAAAGTTTTGGTTTGTTAGTAGGTAAATCAGATTAGTTTTCACAAAAATCATGTTTAGTGAATAATGTAAGTAATCAGTATTATTAGTTTTAAATGTTTATATTGTATAATGTATTGTATATGGTAGGTAGTTCCAAAATCTAGGTACTTACTTATCAATAACATTTTGCATTTTATCTCTTGTTATTAAGCCAAAGTCTACTAATACAGAAGAAGCGATTGCTGCACCAGCCCTATCACTTATTTGATACCTGAAAAAAGATTTATATTAGATATAATACTTTGAAATGTTACTGATCAGCTACACAATATGTAGATTTATTTAGATATTATTTGATATCATAATTTGCATTTACCTGTCACAAGCTTCGGCTAATGTTCGAAGTTCCCTTCTGTTTTGTTGATCACTTAGACCATCTGCAATATAATCAGGATCAGAATCATTGTTTGAAGATGTT
>JABUQX010021377.1:30000-44841 GCA_015478945.1 Trachelipus rathkii
ATATAACCATCTTAAACTATAAAAGACAACACATATATATAATATGTACATACCTAATATCAAACCATCATAATAATAACTATTATAACTATAATACATAATATATAATATATATATATATAAATATACCATACATATATACTAATACACTCTATAACATACATACACATACCTAAATTAACTATCCACTACAATCATAATTAAACTATCCACTATTTATATACTATAGTATATATATATAAATATATATATATTATATATATATATTATTATATATCATTATATCAGTTATATATAATACCTATATATATATATATATATATATTATATATAATTATATTTAATATATACATATATATATTATATATAGTATATTATAGTATATATTATATTAATAATTATATATATATATATATATATATATAATATATATATATATATAATCATATATAATATAATATAAATATATATATAATATAATAATATAATTAATAATATATATATAGATATATAATTATATAATATATATATATATATATATATATATATATATAATATATAATATATAGTATATATTAATATTATTATATATATATATATAATATATACTATATTATATATATGTATATTATATATATATATAGTTTATTATTATATATATCTATATATATATATATACTCTATATATTATATATATATAAATATATATTATATATATATAATATATATTATACTATATATAATATATATATATATATATATATATATATATATAATATATATAAAGTATATATATATACCATATATAAATGATATATATATATATATATATTTATATATATATATATATATATTAATATATATATATATATAGTATATATATATATAATATATATATATATATATATATATTATATATATATATAGTATTATATATATATATATGGCGATTAAGCATTCTGTTTGTTGTTGTGTAAAATGCTACTAATGGAATCAGCGTGACAAATGTAAACGTGACTACTCATATAATATATATTATATATATTATATATATATATATAATATATATATATTTATAATTATATATATACTATATATATATATATATATATATATATATATATATATATAATATAACTATATTAACTAAACGAATACCATGGGGTAAATGCACAGCAGGTTGGAGTACATGCATGGTAGACCGCTCGCTGAAGAGTTCGCTACAAATGCGAGCTGCGCGCGAGCGGTACCGTATAATTAACAACGCGTAGGCACCGCTCGCGTGCAGCGGCTCATTGAAGAGAGCGATTCAGCGAGCGGTCTGCCATGCATGTACGCAAACTATGTTACTCTTTAGTGTAAATACAACATTTAAGTTATAAATAAAAATGAAAAAAAATTTTTTATTTCATTTTTTAACATTATTTAATAAATGCAAATGTAACCGGTCAGTTTCTTTTACGTTTCCAAGCAAAATACATTTATGTATATGGGTAACACAGATAACCGATAACTTACAATTATCGGAAAAATAATCGATATCTGATAGGATTAAACCCTAAACCTGGCTATTACCATATATAATATATGTATATATATATATATATATATATAAAAAATATATAATATAATAGATATATATATATATACTAGTACTAATATATATATATATATATATATATGGAAAAAGTCCAGTTTCTGTTCAGGAGAAAATTAACAGTAGAAAATTCTGCGGAAATCGACTCGCGATTTTTTCGCGTGCCCGCCTAAAAACCATTCATATTTCCAGTAAGAGCTCGAGCCGCATGAGGACGACAAGCGTCGTCCTCACCCCCCCGTACGTCCACCTAAGAGGCCGGAGAGACCACTGATCAACTGATATTTATGCGGTCTACTCTAGGGTGTTCTTTAGTTTTTAAATCATAAAATGACTATATATATATATATTATATATATATATATATATAATATATATATAAACAATAGATATATATATATAATATATATATATATATATAGTATATATCTATATAGTATGTATAAACTGGTACGCGAAAAAGTGCGAATCGATCCCGCAGAATTTTCTACTGTTTCTACTGAACAGAAACTGGACTTTGCCTAATATATATATATATATATATATATTATATATATATATAATATATATAAATATATATATTATATATATATATATATATGACAATAAAATAAATAATTCCAATAGACTTTTCTTTTTAAGAGCAGGAAAAAGGTTGTTTTACATATGAAAAATGTGGAAATATTTTATTAAAACTTTCATATGATATTTCCGAGAAAAACTTATTTCACTTACCTATTGCTCGCTTTGGTAATAGTTGAATTCAGCAGATTCTGAAGAAATATCGATATTTTTTCCGATAATCAGTTTTTTTTAATATCTTTCGTCCCCATGCAAAGGTACTAAAACAGTGGTGCAAAACCTTTATCTCACATATAAATTTAATCAATCTACCAAATTTTTTTTTGTTTATATTCGTTTTAAAACGCATAAAGTTTAGGTTATGATAAGTTTTGTTAATTATACACAGTAAATCTGTGTCTGCTTAATCAAACTTATCATAACCTTACTGATTTTTCGAATGTAAAAAGAAATTGCATTATGAAAGTAACGAATAATGTTGCTTATAAAAATAACGTAAATTTGGCAATTTTTTATTAACAACATTTGGCAACGTTGCTTCTAGGAATATCAAAATATCGATTGATTTTTAAAAATAATCGATTTTATTAGAACCTATTTAACCCAACTTTTACACTCGCTTTTTAGAGCATCGTGTAAACAGCACTGAACGAGTTGAGTGCTACTGTGTACTTTACATCAAACCAGACCTGTCTCAATACACCGGATGTGAACATTTCTAGGCGAATTTTAATGTAGGTTTTTATTATTGATAACCATTTGTTATATAAACACCTATATATTTCCTAATGACATTAGAAATTAAACACACACCACTTTCAGTGCCAAAAATTAGTATTAGGAGAATAACACAATGTTAATAACGATTAACAAATAAAAACAACACTTTCGATAAGCAAAAACATGCATTAAAGGCTTGTTTATTTGCTATCAGAAAATATTCTATTTTATAGTTTTATGGTATGATATTTTTTAAGTATCTTAACCCCAATGAGTTTATATTGGATTAATAATTATTAACTTAATTATTTACTTTTAATATATAAATTATTGACAATAATACCTAATGAAAAGGTTTTTATTCGTATATAGAGTTTTGATATATATATATATATATATATATATATATATTTATATATTATATATAATATATATATATATATATATATAATATATATATATATATATATATATATATATATATATATATATATATATATATATAGTATACTATATATATATATAATATAATATATATTATATATAATATATTTGGGAGCGTTTTAAAAACTAAGCAAGAAATAAAATGAGAGAAGAGGAGAGAGAGAGAGAGAGAGAGCAGAGAGAGAGAGAGAGAGAGAGAGAGAGAGAGAAGGAGAGAGCGAGAGAGAGAGAGAGAGAGGAGAGAGAGAGAGAGAGAGAGAGAGAGAGAGAGAGAAGAAGAGAGAGAGAAGAGAGGAGAGAGCGAGAGAGAGAGAGAGAGAGAGAGAGAAGAGAGGAGAGAGAGAATCTCCTTTTACAATTTGCTAAGAAAAAGAGTAAGAAAAGTACTATTATTTTGAAAGGGAGGCAAGATTAAAAATTGATGGCTCATATTGATTGACATTGATGTAAAAATGCTCAATTTCGTTGAGGAGGAAGACCAGTAAAATTGTTCTTTTATTTTCTGTTGAATAAATTTACCTTTCATTAAAATAACGTACAGCCTTCCTTCTTCTCTTCTTCTTCTTTCTTCTTCTTCTGCTTCTTCTTTCTTCTTCTTCTTCTTCTTCTTCTTTCTTCTTTCTTCTTCTCTTCTTCTTCTTCTTCTTCTTCTTCTTCTTCTTCGTCTTCTTCTTCTTCTTGAGTGCACTGGAAAACCTTTGATAGTTAGTCGCTCTGTTGTTCTTCATTTTTTTTCATTTTTCTTCGTCGAATTGTGCGCTAATCTTCTTAATCTACCATTATGCCAAAAGACTTTACCCTTTTGATCCCTCTAACCATATAAATCCACCTTTAAGGCGGCCTCGTGTGACATGCCTCAAGAACGTCACATTAGTTCTCTGTCTACGTCTTTGAACCAACTTAACAGCAATTCCAATTTAATCATGTACATTTTTCTGACAAAATCCGAAACTCTCTTCTTGCTTCTACTCTCCACACACAAACTTTTTCTTGCGTCTTTTCAAGCTCGGCATGTTATGTCATGTAGACCTTTAACTTTTGCTTTTATATCTCACTTCACTGGTGAGATTTTGTGTGACCCTTTGTTCTTTTATCAAAACCAGAGGTCTTATAAAAATGAGAAATCTCATTTTACTATTTTGTTCTTATATTATCAATATATTTTTATTATTATTAATATTTTATATATTTATTATTATTATTATTATTATTATTATTATTATCATCATTATCATCATTATCATCATTATCATCATTATCATCATTATCATCATTATCATCATTATCATCATTATCATTATTATTATTATTATTATTATTATTATTATTATTATTATTATTATTATTATTATTATTATTATTATTATTATTATTATGATTAGATTTATATTAATGATTTAATGATTTATATTATGATATGATTCGGATTATTATTATATTATTATATTATTATTATTTATTATAATTATTATTATATTATTATTATTATTAGTTTACGGCATGTGTCGTCGCTGTGACGAATACTGTAAAGAAAAATAGTTCCTATGAGAGTAAGACAGCACTTAAAACTTCAAGGACGACTCGAGATCGATAGATGTTACATGGACCACGTTTTTGTCTATACAATTATAGAAGTCTGCAGAATAGAGTAAAGGATTGTTATATAATAGGATAATGGAAGGCACAGTTTCTAAAAGGGAAATTTATGGCCCTGTTATGGCCTATTTTTGTGATTTGGTACTTTAAATGCAAACTATGGTTTTGCAAATCATTTTGTAGAGAAAGATTTTCCTTGATATCTGAAAGCGACTACAAGGAATCAATTTTTAACGAATTGTATTTCCCCTGTCGTAATTTGAAAAAAAACACACGCTGTTAATACGAGATCTGCGTCATGTCTAGATCGTCCGCTATTAACCCATTAACGAACTCAGAGAGCTCTTAACACGCTGTATCTTATAATAGACTCATAATACAAGCGAGACTGCAGATAGTAACGTAGATTAGAGAACAGCATAATCACGAATAGTCTATCTGTCGTATAAGAGAGAGAAGATGACGTAAGTGAAAGAGTACAACGATAATATATCAACTATATAAATTGATATCAGAAGATCGTTATCGCTGGTAACTACTGACCACCATCTGGATAGGTATTGTATCAACACACTCTCAACCCTATATGCTCATCCTAAGAGTGTCATTTCATCATCACCCTACTTCCTCTTACTATTCCTCCCATCGTCCTACGTATGACTAAAAATCCTGCGAGCTACAGCGCTCAGACGATCCTGTATATGACGTTTATAGTGTGCGAGATTCGACAATAGAATATATCATTACATTCTCCTACGCGCTCTATGCGTGCATACCATCCTCTTTATCGAACATTCACCATTAATAGCGATCGAACTCGAGTGATACGTACTGAATTCCACTGCTACTCAGAATCACTCATGCCTTTAGTCGGAGCATAACAGATCCTCTGCTACAATATGAGACTCGAGAGACTCATCGTGTATACTATAACGCTATTTCTTCTCGTCTGTCAGACAGCTCTCCTTATCGACATTCACTATCTACCTATATTACAGCCTATATGATCCATCTGACGACTAGATCAACCTCCTCTGAGCTGCTCTCTCAATAATCTAATCATAGAATACTTACATTTTCTACTGATAGTAGACTCTCCCATCTCATCTAATTCACTTATCTATATCTATGCTCACTATCAAATATTCTCACTAGTCTAGCACATCGTATCATCCTCATCATATCTCTCGGCTACTCGCCGTCTCATTTCTCGCGTAACATCACTATTCATCATATTTAATCTATATTATTATTATTCGACATTTATTATTATTATTATAATATTATATTATTATTTTATTATTATATTATTATTATTATTATTATTATTATTAATTTTTTTTTTTTTTTTTTTTTTTTTTTTATAAACTATAAAAATAAACTATAAAAAAGAATAAAGTTGTTGTTTTTGTTTATTTTAGTCCAAGACCCCCTCGATTGAAAGTTTGTAATTCTATTTCAACATTAACATCAAATATAAAACAAATAATATTCAATTTAAAATTCATATTCCCAACATTAAAAACCTAGTTACTTTCCAGTACGTACACACCTCTCGATAAACACGTACCACTACAACTTCGAAAATTATTTAATATGATCTTCGAGACTGAGAATCTCGCCATCCCCTTTGATCTAAAAATTATTTATTAGTAATTTAAGTTATACAGAGAGGAGGACCACTTATAAGTCAATGAAGAAGGAGTTTGACTTATTTTAATGCACTTTTTTTTTTTTTTTTTTTTATTTTTTCACCACCACTCACGGGCAGAGCCCTATTCAAGGAGGGGTGTAAAGTAAATTAAAAGTAAAGTTTAAAAGTAATACGTTTTGCGTTATGTATATACTATTACTGTACATCCAAGTTCTTGATACTTCAAGACATTGGTACTATGGTTCTGGGGTATTTATGGGGTTTTGGGGTATTTTTGAAAGTTCGTTGTAACTAAACGTTAAATGAGTTTTGGGATAAGGATTTATAGTTTGGTTTGCATGTAAAATTTTGTTTCATACAAGTTGCAAATTTTGTTTATTCCTTTTCTATTATAATTCCTTTTAAGAATTTTCTTGTGTAAGTTTTGTGCTGGGTCTCATTTCAAAAAAAAAAAAATCTTTTGGTTATATCGTAGAATTAGGATAGCGAACGATATTGCTGGTTTGAACACCTAAACCTGTTCGTGTGAAGTAAGTTCATTTATTAACAGCAAAATCCATTGATAGTAAGTCCATTAATTAACAGCAGACCAATGAAACAAGAGATTCGTAGGTAGGATCTACAACGAATCCTCAGTCATAATTTTTTTTTAAAGATTTCCTTCCTTTTCATTTTCTATAGGAGTAGGAATTAATGTTGAGAGTTCATATAAAAAACTCTTGTTGGAGTAAGAGTAAATGTTGAGAGATGATTTAAAACCCCTTGAAAGAGTAAAAGTAAATCTTGAGAGCTGATTTACAAAACCCTTAAAGGAGTAAGAGTAAATGTTAAGAGGTGATTTACAAACCCCTTGAAGAAGTAAGAGTAAATATTGAGAGGTGATTTAAAAAACCCTTGAATGAGTAAGAGCAAATGCTAAGAGGTGATCTACAAAACCCTTCAAGGAATAAGAGTAAATGTTGGGAGGTGATTTACAAACCCCTTGAAGAAGTAAGAGTAAATATTGTGAGGTGATTTACAAAACCCTTGAATGAGTAAGAGTAAATGCTAAGAGGTGATCTACAAATCCCTTCAAGGAATAAGAGTAAATGTTGGGAGGTGATTTACAAAACCCTTGAAGAAGTTAAAGTAAATGTTGAGAGGTGATTTACAAAACCCTTGAATCAGTAAAAGTAAATGTTGAGTGGTGATTTACAAAACCCTTAAAGGAGTAAGAGTAAATGTTGAGAGGTGATTTGCAAAACACTTGAATCAGTAAGAGTAAATGTTGAGAGGTGATTTACAAAACCCTTGAAGAAATAAGAGTAAATGGGAGAGGTGATATACAAAACCCTTGGAGAAGTAAGAGTGATTGTTGAGAGGTGATTTACAAAACCTGGAATCAGTAAGAGTAAATGTTGAGAGGTGATTTACAAACCCCTTGAATCAGCAAGAGTAAATGTTGAGAGGTAATTACAAAACCCTTGAATCAGTAAGAGTAAATGTTGAGAGGTGATTTACAAACCCCTTGAATCAGTAAGAGTAAATTTATGGTTAAGACATATTATTGTCGGAATCAATTTTTGCTAATAAACCACAAAAGGGTGTACAGTTGCTTGACTGTTTGATCAGTGAAAGCTCTGGCTTTCATCTTGGACATAAAGTTTTTAATTTTCAGGCAGAAGAATTCAAGCAGTGAAGATACCATCGTATCGAGATGGATCGGCTAAGATATGATAATATATATATTATATAATAAAATATAAATAATTTATATTATAATTATAATAATATAATATAATTAATATTATAAAGCAGCTTTAATTATTTTAAATATGCTGATTTTGACTTGAAAATATAATGGTGGCGTATTAGGGAAAGAATTTTGTAAGTTAGTGTGGCTATAGATTCATCTGTTGTTTAAACAATGGTGGCGAGTGTTGACCTATCTCTACTAATCCACTGTAAATAATTAATGTTGTCTCTTTCATCTAATTTTGAGAGTTTTTAGTTACTCTTGCACTCCGGATTTTCCTGGACATTTTCTTCATTGTCCTAGCTTACACTTTGCATTGTTCATATAACAAACTTACTTTTCCATCAAAGTCTTATATGTAATGTCTTTTGTCAGCAATACTTGATACCATACGTTTGGAGTTTTGATGATGTGTGCACACACAGACATTATGAGTGCCCTTTGGGCCTGCAATCACTCACCACTTTGGTCTTAACTTCGCAAATGTAGAAAATCCAACACGATACTATTTTGAGAGTTCATATTGCATTGGGAAAAATATTAATTTGACACCAATAGATAACGTTATCTAATGTACGTGCTTATTTAGCCATTCATACCGATTCAATATCCACTATATAATCAGTATCACTTATTACATATGAAGACATAACCTACTTAATTCATCAATACTCTTAAGAAATGAGAAAATCACTTTCTGTATCTGTTCAATAGAATAAAAATCTTACCTTATTATTGATAGAGTAGATATTTGTCCAAGCTTAAGATAGGCAAGCCGTATACAGCAAAATATGAAAATGCTCGGCTATTTATTCACTGCCAATCTTTATGTGGCTCCAAAAGATATGATTCAGCAAGTGATTTTTGAGATACAGGATGAAATGACTGCTGCACTTTCAACTGTAGCACCGGAAAATTAGGGTAAGTATCTTGTATAATAATAAATTATTCAGAAACGATTTATTCATGGCTAACCCATTAACTAACTAGTATAAATAACATTTTATTTAAAGTAAACATAATTATTCATAGAAATAGCAGTCTAGTACGAAATTTAAAAAAGTTCTGTAACATGCATTTATTAAAACAAGTAAATATATAATTATCTAAATACACTTCTATATACCACTTTTGTCCTTCAATTGTTGAAGGCTTGCATACTACATCTAAAGGAAATTATCCTGTTCAAAGGACAACTTCTACATTTATCTTTGATAGATTTCATTATAGCCCTTTTCAAATTTTTATATGTAAGCTTTTTATATTTTTTCTCACATATAGAGGAAGTTCATCTGAAGTAAAATGTTAAAAAAAAATCATATACTTAATTATTAAATAAATTCATACAAAACAACATAATTTTGAATGAAATATGATAACATTTAATTTGATAAATTATGGAAGTGAGATAAAAACGATGAAATATATATATATTAATATAATATATTACTATTCAATAAAGTATTGCGAATGTGAATGTAAATTTTAAAACTTATCAAACTAATTTTTTCGAGATATTATAATTGATATTAGTGATATTTAATATTTCAATAAAAAATTATAATTGATTGAAAAGAAACTTAATATTAATAATACATATAATAGCGAAAGCTAAAAATTTTCTTATACGGGAGGTGTTTAAAAGGTGATAAAACTAGAAAGTAAACAAATTTGAATAAGACGTATTTTCATATTATGGTATACGTAACTTTAACAGCTGGATTAATTATTCTAAGAGACTACTCCTCAGTAGTAGCTACATTGGAGCTATTGTACTTGTATTAGCTAAGTAGTTATTCGTCTTCTATACAGAATTGATTTTCGATTTATGTCTCGGTAATGTGTTTAGATCTAGTAAATATTTGTATATTAATTAAAGGAGTGAAGTATAGAGATTAGTGCGCGATACAGCCCTATACATCTACTATATAAAGCTCCACATGTTAAATTCATGCGCAAATTATGCTTATCATAATCACGTATCAAGTATACAGTAATGCTCTATACGATATATATGGTGTTGTACAGTCCTGAAACTTATGAAAAGGAAAAAACAAAGAATTTTGTTCTATCCCTATATCAGCTCCGACAGAACTCTTGAATTATATCTAAAAATAAATTGAGCATTATGTATATTAATTATTATAATTGCGTAATATTGATAGATACTATATAATATAATAGTAATAACTAAAAATTAATACTTTCTAATTATATCTTAGTAAGAGCGGTTAGACCAATTAAAGCCGAGAGAGCACACTTGCTTAGATACCGCACAGTACATAACCAGCTATTCCTGACGATCACCACAACCATCCCATAAAAATTTAAACCGACAACTCCACTCCTGTTGATGATTCGCTTGGAGCTGACAACGGTATCAGATATAACTATGACGGACGTATAAAGTAGAGTAAATATATAGCCCACTTGATATATAATAAATATATATATATATTAATATATATTAATATATATATATATTAATAATAATATATATATTATGTAATATATATAAATATTAAATTAATTAATTTATATATTAATTATATAATATATAATATATATAATAAAATATATAATATATTTAAATTATAATATATTGTTACAGTGAGCGTAATCGGATAAAGAATATCAAGTAAAGTGATATTATATATAGTAAGTTCATAAGGATCAACAATATAAATCTAGTATGCGGCCGCGAGATAATCGCTCCAAACATACTCCATGAAGTATCCGGCCAACCCGTAACCATAGCGTTTGAACTAGCCAGATAATCCGAGCACGGTAATATCAATAACTCGAGCTCGGAAATTAATAATACGAATGATAAATTACTAATCCCCAGTAGAAACAGTATCCTGATAATTATGAATAATATTAAAATATAAAAATATTGAATAAATATACATATAGTGAGAAAATAAATATATAAAAGATTATAAAAGTAGTCAATGAGTAAATCAAGTATTCTGTTTATATTACATTTGTGATATTTTATAATGTATTCAAGTCTAATCGTAAAACCATTAAATAATGAAAGGTAAACAAAATTTTTAAGATCGTAAATTATCTTTAAATATAACCAAATAATTTTAAAAGATAATATCTTGAATTGCGTGTTCTTCCTTATTAATAAAGTAAATAAAATAATAATATGTAATGTATTTTCACTATATATATAAGCATGAGCAATGCTTTTATTAATATTTAAGATTCAACGAGATATCAATATTGATGCACAAGAAGTCATTCAGGTAATATATGAGCAATTAACGAACTTAGCTAATACAATACGAGGGAAAAAAGTTATGTAAACGTAACAATATCATAGTGCACTAAATATCATAAATAAGATATTACATGAGGTGCTTATCAAAACAAAATGTATGAGAAAAGATGGAAACATGTTTCTATGAGATTACATATAGCTTGCAATTTTGACGAAAGAATATTTGAAATGCTATTTAATTAAGTAAATGGCGGTACTTAGTTATTACTCTTATCTGAAAGAAAACGATAATATTATTACTGTCTCACGTTGAGATCTAATGAGTAGATTATAGATATAACATTATTAGAATATACAGAGAGTTATGAGAGCGGAAGTAATATGGCTCCCCCCCCAACGCGAGCTCAAGAGTGTGATATATAAGTTGATAATTAGCGAATCACTTAATCGGACGACTAGTACGGCAGATCAAATTTACGCAGTGTACGGATGGGTGTGACCAACATATTCTATATAAAGGTATTGATGCTATATAAGTTAACAGTGATATGGAGAAGTATTCGAATATTTGGATCGGAGAGGAATCTGATTAATTTAGGACTATGAGTCTATGAGATAGATATATACTATATGTCAGACGAATCATGTGAAGATAAAGCTATGATCTTGATAATGGGGAAATTGCGAGCATCACATCAAGAGACGATCAGTCAGATATGCAAATTGTTTTACACCAGCAATATTTTGTATTCTCACGTTTAAACATTGTAAGTTACGTAATAGTAAGAGTAAGTGCCACTGCTTATATTACAACGTAATTTAGATTCAATTTGATTGAATATCTTGCTATAGCCAGAGGTTAGTATGATACCACGGGTGCATGTCACAAGACGGAGATTTAAGTGAAAATATGAAAGCAAAGAGTATCAAATACAGAAAAATAAAGCCCGAATTTTGCATCATTACTCAATTCAACTCACCTATCATGTTCATATATGAATTATACACACACACGTCTAAGCAATGTACAGGCAACAATTACTGATTAATAAAAATCGCAATTTTATGAGGACAAAGAAAGTCGATACATAGCAGCGCTCTTATTAACGAAAGAAGAGAGTATCCACGAAGATATGCATCAGATCTCATACGATAATACTATATCGTGTAGTACAAACTAACCTGCACCATAAATACTCGCAATGCCGATTAATATGTAATCGGTGTCTAACTGTCAAAGTGGATATACCTCTCAAGTAGCACTTCTATAATATTGATTAACATACAGCATCGAGACGATATCCAAAGGAAGTACTGTGTCTATAAATATAAGTCTTATCAGAAGAAAAGAGAGAACATAAAACCAACAACACAAGACATTTTCAGTTGTTCCTTATCAAAACCCAGTACGAACGAGCAGTCCACCAGGCTGTAGAAGAATTGTGTACATTACTTAGAATCTGCGTCTCACTGAAAACCACCACATATTTTTCGTTGTGATTACGCTAACTGCTAGAAAGTACAATATGACATAGCCTGCGCTAAACTAGACTAAGTCTCTGCCACAACTATGCCTTCATATAAATATACTTCACACAGTGCTCCTCAAGTGTGTGAGTTGTATATACGTATTCTTCCTCAATATGCCTCTGGTCATTGGAGTGGCGGAAACGCTGCTCACACGCTAGCAAGGCTCTTAACAAAGCTCAGATTTAAAAGTCATAAGTCCTTCAGATGAGACTTCAAAACTGCACTCATAACACCATGTACTGTGTACACAGTACGACTGAGATATGCAAACTTAGTAGCTAATATCCATTATACAAAAATGCACTTGAGCACATATATTGCCTCGCGAAGTATATCAGTCAAATGATGAATGGCTTATACTAATCACCATATCTGAAGTGATTATCGTTCTTAATAGCACGTTATTAAAATGTTGAGTGAGTGAGTGTATACACATTGAAGGTGTAATAGTGCCGACTTATATCAATAGTCATATTAAGAGCCTTTCAATAAAACGTACTACCAAGGTGAATAGATCTAGTACTGTGCACGTAGTAATGTGCTCTTTTTACTTGGACTAAATTCCAATAGAAAGCATGAAATATATACACTTATAGCGTTGATCACACTGTTAACATACATTATTATAATAGTGAACGGCCTAGACAAATGATTGATCATATTTATAACTTGACTTATACCTTTTACCCTCATGAGTAGGCGAACAACATATTCCATAGTTATAAATGTGTGAATAAATACTATTCTACGACATGGTAGTTATGCGTACACTGGACGAGAGGCGAAGATAATATCAGTACATAAATCAAAAAGTGAGGTATATATAATAACCAAAAAATCTACAATATTAGAATTATCTGATTATAAAAACCAACTATAGAAATATACAATACTCTTCGTAAATGCTCAGACTGAAGCAATTCAACTAATATCAATACTAGAGATATTAAAAGAGAAGATAATATGCGTAAATCGGTGATAATAATATCGCAGATATTGAGTATCATTCCTTATATTACGTAATATCTATATTAGAAATTTAGCAATGAACTCAAGTTAGCGTAGCTTCAGTTTGAGTGACTGACATTCACTGTGAAATATATGATAATTCGACTAATGTTATATATATTATTATAAAATATATACGATGGTAAATAACCATCAGTGTGTTGCCTGGATATGCTCTAAATTCCAATTAGAAAGTATAAAATTCTATAATGGCTAAATTCCAATTTCTAAGTATAAAATTCCTTTCTTATAATATGTGAATCGACATCGGGATGAGAAGCATTATAAATCCATTTTATTATACATATAACCTTTCATAATGTGAACGCCATTACTATATTCTATAATATATTTATATAGACTCAGCACTAATACGCCAGTCTAGTCAATACAAGCATCGTAGTAGTATAATCTTAATCAGTAGCATCGATGGATATAAATATATTTAATAATATAAGTATAACTAACGGAAGAGCAAGGCTCCAGATGGCAGGTGAAGGCATAAGTTATGCTTCGTTCGTATCCAATCTACTATAATTACAGAAGTACTAAGTACATGAACCTTTATATCAGTGATGATGCTAAGATCTGAGTGACCGTAGTAGAATGTAGTATAGTATAATAGATGAGAAATTTTAGCTACAGTATCAAGGACGAAGTAATTAGATAATAACGATGAGATATAATAATATTATATACAATCTCCATAAGAACGACGAATATTTATGATCGCTGTTTTACGT
>JABUQX010021378.1:0-27019 GCA_015478945.1 Trachelipus rathkii
ACAGAGATGACTGGGACATAGTCTCGTAGTCCATGTTGCCTCTAACTGGTTTTTGTTTCCTTATCTTATCTGAGTAATTACTACGGAACTTTGAATAAATATTACTTCTGATTGACAAACGACTATGATGGTGTAAAAAGCAATTGCAAGAATATGTTTTTAGAGTATTTTTAAGGATCTGTCGAAAATACCAAGCGTTCCTTAGATGTTCTTCACTTGTTCATTCAGGAAGTACAAGTTGTATAACTTTCAGTGTAAAACCTTTATGGTGCTACATCGAATATTGCACTTATAGATTGCTATTTGGTGTTTAGATGTGCCAAGGTCTGGACTACTTATTTTAAAAGTAAAAAAAAAAGAAAAAGATTTCCTAACACAAATTATGGGACAAAATCTACTGTGCTACGGATGGCGATTCACAGAGAGTTAGGTTGGATAATATTTTGTATGGATGTTGATCTTACTCTATTATGAAATTTTTAAATGCATTTGTGATAGCTTAAGAGTGACTTTCAATTGATAATTGTATTTAACCCTTATTTATAGTAAAAACTTAAGACTGTTTCGAGTCGTTGTCTAATGATAAAGCAAATTTGCTATATAGTTTATTATATTTATTCTTTAACTTTATCTCAAACACTTCTTTTCATTATGTATTTAATGCATTCTCCATTAAATAGTGACAGCATACTGCTCTTAATTCATGATTGGAAATGTGATGTTGTTTAGAAGGTTTCAAGAGAATATCATCGCTAAATGTATTTAATCATTTTGAAGTGCAACATGAACTTCTGCTTTCCTGGAATAAATGAATGAAATGATAAATTGCCTCTGTGAGAAATACAAAATTAATAAATGACAAGATATAGGGCAATTTAAAACTTATATATTTTCTTCGATGATTTTTCAAACACATGTTGAGGCAATTCGCGAATTCAAAGCTCAACATTTGATTCCGATTCGAAAGTTGGGAATCTCAGTGGACATCTAAAAGTACATTCTCAACCATTTGGAAAATAAATTTTGATATTTTGCATCATATTTAGATTGTTTATATCGGATTTTTTAGCATTTACCTCACTCAAAATGCGAAATCCAAAACAATATTTCTCACATGAACTCTTGAAAGGTCTCAAAGCAAACTTTTCTTCAATTTTCTACATGAGAAGAAATATCTAGCAGTGAACTAGCCTTTAATTGATTGTTCATCATAGCTTACAATATAAACGCAATGGTATAGTATCATAATTTGCTGTTTAAGAGATCAAAATTAAGAATTTTTTATAGTTTGCTTTATTTAACGCTTTTTTAATTTTCAAATTATTATATTTTTCAAATATTCGTATTCCAAGAGCAAGTAATATATATATATATATTATAACTATCATATATATATTATATATATATATGAATTATATATATATATTAAAATAATATATATATATATATATATTATTATTATATATATAAATATATATAATAATATATTTATATATATTTATATATAGTATTCTTATATATATATTTATATATATTATATATAATATATATATATATAGTATATATATATATTATATATTAGTATTATATATATATATTTATATATATATATATATTATAGTACTATATATATATACTATTATATATTATATATATAATTAAAACACCCCGAAATTTTTTTTGCTACTGCCAATATATATATCTATATATAATATATTATAATATATATATGATATATATATTTATAATATATTATATATTTAATAAATATACTATATTGTAATATATTATTATAATATATATATATATATATATATATATATAATATATATATCATATAATATATATAAAATTATATATGATAATATATTATATATATTCTAATGATTTTCTTTACATTTTTGTTTTGCTACGCTATATATTATAATTATATATATATATATAGTATAATATATATATATTATATCTATATATATATAAGTATATATTATAATATATGATATATATGATATTATATATATATATATATAATATATATATTAGAACATCATCATCATCACACACCTTCTCTCCCCCAGACTGGGGGTTAGGTGCGAAGCATTCACTAGAAACAGAAAAGAAGTAGAAAGAATATGAAAACGAAAGTCGAAGAACGCCCAGCCTACGCGGCTCCCTTTTCCTTAACCCTTAGTGTAGATCGTGAAGTTCAGAAAACCACCTTAAGAGCTTCACTGGACAGCGACAGACTCCCCTTATGGTATCTCGTCAATGTGGGGGTTAATTCCCTTGCCAGGTGGCCGAACAGTAACAAACCCTTCCATCTAAACCTCGCCATTCACCCACTATATAGCACTTGTCTTCTCGCCTCTGCCTAAACTCACATTTCTCTTCCTCTGGCATTAGTAAACAGTCTTGCAATTCATTTTTTCTTCGGTTCCCAGCCTTCTGATTTCCCAGTGACACTCACCACTAATATCATCGCATTAACAACCGTACTATTCATGCCATCCTTTCCACATTGATGAAACCGATCTAACTGTACTTTCATTTTATTCTCTTATTTATCCCTCTTCACACATCTCTTAATACGTCTCATTTCTCATTTTTATTAATTCTTCTTCAACACCTAAAAACGCCCTCAAGATTGTCCACTCTGATACACCATTTTACTTTAGATTATACCTTTATTCCAAACTCATAGTCTCACTACATACATTAACACAGGTAACGGAACATACTCATCATATATATATATTTATATATATATTATATGATATATATATAATATATATATATTTATATATTATATATAATTAGGATATATATTATTATATATATATATTATATAGTATATATATAATATATATTATACTAATATATATATATTAGCTGTCATCAGTGGGACATTTAGCCGTTTCTTTAAGGAGGGGTGATTCGTCTCACTCTTAATAATATAAAAAATATTAAAAAAGAAGAAAGAACAGTAAGCCAGGTGGTAATTATAGCGAGCCTGATTATATTAGTGTTAGCATTGTTAAGAAGTTTTTTTATGTTTTTAAAAATGTTAGAAATTAGGTACAAAATGTCCTTCAATAAACTTCACATTTTGAAAAATTTGTTTTTTTTAACTTACGGTAATAAAATGAAAAATTTGCGTGGGATCGATTTTTCAATGATTTTTTCAGTGATACAAATCGAGGTATGTTATCTTTAAACTGGCAAAGTATCGATTTTTGAGTCTCAACCCAGTATTAGTGTCAAAAAAATCGGGGCCCTAACTGGTCGATTCACCCGCCGTAAAAATTGAGGAGGGTTGGCTCGGACCACCATTGTTTTTCGTATTTTAGGTTATTATTGACATTTCTTTATTACTATATATTATTTAAATAAACAAGATTGTTCCTAATTTTATATGAATTAATTTTTTAAAATGCCATATTTTAAGTCAAATAAAAACAATTTCAAAAAAAGTGTCAAAATTTTGGGCGAGAGGGGTGAATCGGACCACGTTATTTTTATTTATGTATTATTATGTATTATTGTCAACCTCATTTCGTTATTGCGATTTTAATATGATGTGTTAAATATTATCATTTTAATGTAAAAAATTAAATATAAAATTGGAAAATATACGTAAAAGACGAATTAAACAGATGGTCCGAGTCACCCCTCAATGTTGGGGTCCGCTTCACCCCTCCACGGTCGGCCTGACTCGGCGTTTTCAAACTCTTAATAAAACTTTTAATTATAATTACATTATTATTGTTTTGTGTGCTTATGCCCGACTATTAGGGCGTGATTTACAAAAAAAAAATTTCCAAAAAGTGCATTAGGGTAGAGTCGGAGACACGAATTATACCTAAAGGTGAATAATATTAGGCCTATATTATAATATTATAATATATAATTTTCATCATTCATCATTCTTAATTCATTATTTCCGGAGTCGGTATTTTGCAAAAGGGTGGGAGTCGGAGTCGTGTAATTTAAAGAGGTGGAGTCGGACGTCGGAGTCAGTAAATTTCAGAGGTGGAAGTCGGAGTCGGAGTCGAAAATTTTGAGACCGACTCGCACAATCCCTGGATCTGAACACACTGAAACTTTAGATCTATATATACTTCTTTATTCCGACCATGTCTTCCACTACCATATATCCATTACCAATCACTGGTATACACATACCCTCATGTAAGACCCTACTGTGCACTTCAAGACTTAGTCTGTTACATCCGCAATGATTTAACTGTCACCAGCCACTTCTCTGCATTCACAAATCATCCTATTACACCTGCATCATCCGTTCTTCCATCCAACTATATATCCTAAATATTATTTAAACTCAAGCCACTTGCTCCACTGCTCACCATCTCACATAACTTCACACAGAGAGAACGTCCTCACTCACAACCATAATACCTTACTGCTCTTATTTACATTTACTTTCCAAACCCCTCCTTTTACACCCTTCCAAATCTCTCTCTACGCCAATGCCTCTCAAAACTCTCTCTCAGATTCACCACACAAAACCAAATTATCCACATAAAATTTTCCATCATTCTAACACCATCTCCTGCTACCCCCCCCCCCCTCTAACTGATCTTTCATAACCCTCTACATAATACATAATTGAATAACCAATGTACTATACACATCCCTGCCTAACCTGCTATTAATTATGAACTTAATCACTTCGACACCTGCATTATATTCCTTACACAACGCTTTCACTATTGCCATACTCTTTAATTCCTTCAGAGCTTTCCACCACCTACCATATAGTCAGTAACCGCTCAAAGTATGCTTCCTATTAATCTATCATAACCGCCTGTTGCATAATCCATAAACAAATAAAATGTTTCTTCTTCTCCCTCATATTTCTCAATCATTTGGTTTTCAATGTAAAATTTACAATCCACACTGTCCTCTACTACCAACTCTAATGCACCTTGTTTCTCTCACCAATAGTCCTTTCATCACTCAATGGCCACCCTTCTTTCCACAAAATACCCAGCAGATTAGGCTATCTTCTTACAGCATCTTCAAGTCAAACCAATTCCCCTATAATTCCAACAGCTACCCTTACCTATAAGGGTACTATTTACTTTGCTCTCCTCCAATTGCCCTTGGAACCTCACTCACATAAATCTGCTGTTACATCAACTTGCAAATCAGCAATCACCGCATCTCGCCTGCTGGTCTTCATAATCATATTACCACGCAATTTTCATCTATATCTGCAGATTTAACATTCTTCAACTTTCTCACTCTCAGCCCATTATCTCCTCTTTACTAATGGCCTCTTCCCCAAAATTACCTATTCCTTCTTGCATCAACAACCCACACACATTCACCTATCATACTCTTCGTTCATATACTTGTGCGGATGTTATGTCAGATTTTGAATGTTCCCTTCCACAATCCCTTCACATCTTATCTTTTCATCAGTTTACGAAAGACACTATCCGCTATTCATTATTCTAAGCAGATCCCTGTGTTCTCATTCTTAACTTTCACGCTTCCTTCCAGCGAAGAGCTTCCTATCCCTCGTACCACGTCATCATGTCACCCTCCTGTCAAAAACTGGTTCCATATTCCTTTTTTTCTACTTATAATAATTCCAAACATCTTTCCTTTTGAAACCTCATTATTGGCTTTTAATACACTTCAAGCATGCTTTCTTTTTACTTTTAACCATTGCATCACCTCTTCATTCCATTAGCGAAGTGGCATTAGTTCACATTCTTTACTTCCTACTTTAGCCAATTCCACCATACTTCTTTTATACTATCGATTTCTTTCGTATTTTTTCCTGATTTTTATTATATCAATAAAAAAAGGCATATCAAGAATAATTATAACCATGTATTCAACGAATAAATGGAATATACTAAACGATATTAAATAAAGAAAAAAATGATTAAATATATAAAATTTGAATAATGCTCTGAAAAAATAAAATTATATATATATATATATAGCTATGTGATATATATATATATAGTATAGAATATATATATATTATATATATATATATATATATAGTATATATATATTATATATATATATATATATATATATATATTATATATATAATATATAATATATATATATATACGGTTATAGGTTATCTTTCTCTGCACTACTGACGTAGGTGCCTTTTCTCTTTTCTATAGGTATTACAAGGCCAGGATGTCTCGAGAATTGACCTTCTCATTTCCTCAATTCACTGTGTCGCTCCTTTAAACAAGAGGTGCTCTTGTTGTTCTCATGAAAATTGTGTCAATATTGAGAAATCCAAGATCTCTCGTAGGTACAGGGTCAGTGGTGGGTTTTCTTTCATTTATTTTAATTTTGTTTTTCTCTTTATTGTAATTTTTTTTTATTATTTTTTTTTTTTTTTTTTGATCCGCCCTCCCGTTCCGTGTGGGCATTTACCTGTTGATGGTGGTATGTAAAAAAAAATAAAAATTATATATATATATATATAATATATATATATATAGTATTATATATAATATAGTATTATATATATAATATATATATAATATGATATAAATATATCAGTGGCATAGCCTTGAAGATTATACTGAGAGAGAGAGTAGAGGAGAGTAGAGAGAAGAGAGAGAAGAGGAGATGAGAGAGAGAGAGAGAGATAGAGAGAGAGGAATGCGAGATGAGCAGAGAGAGAGAAAGAGTGAGAGCAGAGAGAGAGAAGAAGATGAGAGAGAGAGCAGCAGAGGAGATAACGTTATGAATGAGAAGAGATAGAGAGAGAGAAAGGGGAAGAGAAAGAGAGAGACGAGAGAGAGAAGAGAGAGAGAGCAGAGAGAGAAGAGAGAGAAGAGAGAGAGAGAGAGAGAGAGAGAGATTGAGAGAGAGAGAGAGAGAGAGAGAGATTGAGAGAGAGGAGAGGTAGAGAGTAGAGAGAGACGAGAGACGAGAGAGAAGAGAGAAGAAGAAGAGAGATGTCGTGGATGATGAATCAAAGAAGAGAAGAGGAGCAGAGAGAGAAAGAGAAGAGAAGAGAGAGAGAGAGAGAGAGGAGAGAGAGTTTTAAGAATGGTGGATTAAACTGAGTATAAAGAAGAGAGATGGACGGAGAGAGGAGAAGATGTAGAGATCTGAGAGAAGGAGAGAATGAGAGAATGAGAGGAGAGTGAGAGGAAGGAGAGGGAGAGAGAGAATTGCGAAGAATAGACTTGGCGTGCTGGAGCGGAGAGAGAGGGAGAGAACGGAAGAGAGAGATGAGGAGAGATGATGAGATAGAATGGATTTGGAGAGAGAGCAGATGAGAGATGAGAGCAGAGAGACGCATGGAGAGAGAGCGAGAAGAGAGAGATCGAGAAAAGATAGAGGAGAGAGGAGAATGAGAAGAAGAGGTGGAGTAGAAAGAGAGTGATGAAAGAGATGAGAGAGACAGAGGAGGAGAAAGATGAAGAAGAATAGAGCGGAGAGAATGAGAGAAGAGAAGCGAGAGAGAGAAGATGATAACGAGATATACGTACGAGAATGAATCGGTTAGAGCGAATGAGGGAGGACGAGAAGAGGCGAGAGAAGGAGAGGAGAAGTATATTTGAGATGAGGATGAGAGAGAGGATAGAGAGAGGAGAGCAGAGAGAAAGAAAGAGATGAGAGAGAGAGAGAGAGAGGAGAGAGAGAGAGAGAGAGAAATGTTTGCAAGAAATTAAATGGCAATTTTAATTTGTTTTCGGCATTGGGCATGAAAAGGTTAATTGGACTGACTGACACTCCACAATTACCTATAGCTATTTGGGTTTTGCGCACATTTTATAAATGTCAAAAAAGTTACCATATTTGTAATATGCGTGTAGGAGTCTATCATAATTCACGATATTTTTAGAATTTTTTTTTTATTAAAATGCACAATTTTCTAACTAGGCTAATTTTCAGCGCATATTTGTTATAACCTACGTATATTCTTAAATTTAATCCATATGCAGGTTTTCTGAAAGCTACATGAAAATCGGCGGATACTTAATCTGCCTAGTACTGCTAATATCTTAAGTACAGTTTTTTTTAAAAATGAACTGAAATAATAATGTGTAATTCTGGACAATTGCCACAAACATTAACGACCACTCAAAATTCAACAATGCAGTTCAAGTTGTGGGCCCTACCATCAACATTCAAATTTTTTAGTATAAAAAAAATCAACTAGTATGCTCAATTAATAGGAAAAATTGGAAACCACATACGTCACAAAAGACGGTTATTCCGTAGAGAGAGACCAGATTGCCCACATTGACTAAGAGTTTCACATAGTTTATAGCTTATAAGCTCAGCCCAGACGAACTGTAACAGATGCTTCTAACTGGTTGAAAAAGTTGATGCCCTTTTTCGCCATAGGCTATGCTTATTGAAAAATTTGAGGGCCTTTTCATATTTTATATATTATATATATATAATATATATATAATATATATATATTATATATAATATCTAAACTATATTATATATATATATATATATTATATATAATATATATACTATACAATATATATACTATATACTATCATATAATTATATAATATGTATATACTATATATATATATATATATATATATTACTATAACATTAAGATGAAATTTTGGTTTAATATATTATATACGTATTATATTTGAAAGTGCGAAATTATTACTTTAAAAGAGTATATATTATAAAATAGGGCCTTAGATTTCCATGTGGATTACTGAAGCTATGAAAAAAAAGGTTAAAAACTTACCACCAAAATTTTCGTGAACAGCTTCTATAAAAGTTTGGAAACGAAATTTTAAACCCAAAAAATGTCAAATGGACAACTATAAAACTGTTTCCCATAAAATAAGTCTAATATCTACAATGAAATGGGCTATTTAAAATTTTTAAACCATTTTGCGTTGTAGTGAATTGAAGCATCATATAATGACAATAAATAGTTTCAGCTATTTTCATTATTCCTTCTTTATTCTCTCTTTTACAATTGCTTATATTGATTCAATGTCGCATATACCGGAAACAGAAGAGTTTAATAGAAAAAACATGATCCTTAATAAGTTCGAGTTCCTTCACAGACCAAAAAATCCCAACTAGGCGTCTCACAACCCTACGACCCAGACCCCGAGCAATATGGTGTCTCGTTCACCGTTAGGGTTCATGTCCAGTCCAATCCTACAATTATGTCCTCCTCACCAAAGCCACCCAATTCATTGATCTATTACCTTCATGAACCATTCTCGTACTCACTTGAACCCAAATTCACCAATTCTTTCCTTCACGACACACCATTCAATCCATTTTTCCTTAATTATCCAAGCCCGGTCGATTCCACAACACACTCACCTCTATACATCCCACTTAACCAGACCTATTCTATCAATCTGCTTTCGCATCATTACCATGAAGCCTTACCTAATTATAGCTCTCCACACCACCCACAGGCTTCCTAACCATGCTCATGATCATTTTCTCACTTCTCAACACCATAGACCCGGACCATAATGACTAGCTTCATGGCTGAACAGACCTGCATGCACATTTCTACCTCTTTATTCCACCCCAAACTAGTTTACGATAACACACATTAACACCGGAAATACATACCTCATGAAGAACCCTAGCGCGCCACTCCAGACATGACCCTACTACCAGCAATTTACCAAAGGATTAATCACGCCACCAGCACACACCTTTCAACCATCTTACAACTTGAATCTACTACATTCTGCATCATTCCTTCCCCTTTTCATCCAACTTAAAGCTTAAATATTTAACTCGAACCCACTACCTGTATTACCAATTAATTCATCATTTCAATATTGGTTTCACACCATTGACTCTCCTCTACTACCATCACCCCTTACTCTTATCAACATCGACTTTCAAACCCTTCCTTTACACACCCTACTTTAGCCCATCCACATATTTCTTTAAATTCACCACAACATAACTTAAATCATCCCTTCAGCGTTCTAAAAAACACATTGCCATCAGACTTACACACAAAATACATTTTAAGCTTTAATAAAAATAAATATCAAATTGAAATAGTAATGATAAAATAAATATTTTGTTTACAAATCATTTCAAGGTCATTTAGTATACCAAAAACTAACTACAAGATTTATATTATTAAATAAGAGTTTACATATAGAAATTTATACTTATTGCTCAAATGATAACAATGGTTAATTAATGATAAAGTATTTATTGACTGTAAAACAAAAAAAAAATGTCAACCAAAATTTAATCATTTTAAGTCAAAATTAAAAAATTAAAAATAGAATTACTAAAGATAAAATATAAATCAAATTGAAAAATTTTTTGTTATAATTAAAATGTGACAAATTCTTAAATATTTAATTCATGCTGACAATAGAATTTAAAGAATCTTAGTGTCATGGAAAGCATATAATAAATCTAAAAGAAAGAATTAGAATAACGAAGAATAAACAAAGAAAAAAAAAAATAGGATAATAATATATTATTAAAACATTTATTATGCTGACTTAAATAAGAATTTAAAAGCAATCATTGAATTGAAAAATATTATGAAAAATTTTTATGAATGTATTTTTTTTTTTTTTGATATTTTCAAATGAGATATTGTATTTAATGAAATCAATATTGGTAACAATTAATTTTAAAAAGAAATGGAATTTGGTTTAAATCTTTCCCTTAACGACAAATTATTTAAATATTTACTTGTAAAATATAATTTAGTTTAGGAAATATTTTGCATTTAGAATGTAAAAAATTATAAGTTGTTAATAAAGAAGTTAAAATTTAAAAAAAATAAAATTAATAGTTAAATTGGTATGGATGTTTAAAAACATTAAAATGAAAATAAAAAGAACAGTAAGGTTTAATGAATAATGGTAAAAAAATTAAAATTAATTAGAAAAAAAAATGAAGCGTTGGGAATAGATTTAAAATACTTGAAAATAAATTAAAAAATAACAGATAGGGGAGTAAATTTCGTATATGATGTGATTTAGCGGGCTTGAACAGCATTTAAACATTGAAAGCATTAAAGAGAACTTTTAAAAGATAAATAAATTATTTAAAGAGCATTATTATTTGAAGTTTTTAAATTAAAAGTTAATTCTAAAAGAAATCTTTAAAATTAAATGAATTTTTAAGAATTAACAATGTTAGTGCAATAAAAATTTAAAGGAAATTATTAAAATTTGATAATTTTAGAAATATTAAAAAAAATTATAGCACTATATATATATTAAAGTAGTGGTAGAACGCGTAAAAAAGGGTTATGAATTGGATAGGAAAAGGTTGGTAAAGAAAAAGTACAGGTTTGTGTGTATTAGCAAAAGTTTAAATGAGAAAAGGGCAGAAGTACTAATACAAAAGAGAGTTCTCAGAGAGAAGTTTAAGTGTGTAATAAAGATAAAATAATAAAAGTGAATGAAAAAGTTATGTTGCGAATAAAGATATTGCTTAGAAATCTAGTTTTTTTGGAGGAGGGGGGGAAAGGGGGAGAGAGTTGTATAAGAAAAGGAAAATGAATATAAACATGTTAAATGAAAATATAACAGAAAGTAGGAAATGCATACAAATTATAATCGAAGTAATAACATAAAAGGAGTGATGGGAAAATCCTGTAAAGAGAAAGAAATGGGAAGTCGAGGAGTATATTTTGGACAGAAACGTGGTTAGAAAAAACTGAGAGAGAGAGTGTGTTGTATGTGTAGTAGCTAGTTAGAGGTAGAATAGTGATGAAAGGGCAGATTAAATTAAAGAAGATATTGAATAAATTACATTTTATTCCATTACAGAAAATTATATCAATTAAATAAAAATAAGAGATTAATTAAGTTAAGAAAGAATAATATTAGAATAAGAGAATTATATGTTTAAGGTGCGTTTGTGTTTTGAAAATGAAAAAGTAAATTTTGCTAGTTGGTAATCTCGATGCTAATGTAATGTAAGTTAGTTAATGTCAACTTTTTTATATCATATCGTTACATCAAATATTTCCTATTCTCCCAAATCACCTCTTCATCAGTGACCAATTAATCCTAATAAATCACAAAAAGCCAAGACTCTTCTTTGAGCTCTTACAAATACGCACTTCATCAAATGGGCAATTAGGTAATTTTTGATTATAAAGGGGGATGTCCATAGGCGTATTCAATAACCTACCAAAGTAAATGAAAAGTTCGAAAATATACCATATCTATTATAATAGTCTTAAACTTATAATACAGCATCTCTTATGCTACTTTGGTCATGAAAATATGGCAAAACGACCTCATTTTGCACAAATTAATATAGACAAACGCTGGATAGAACTTCTTAAATTCACTTCAATGATTTCCGATGGCAGTGCTTCCTAATACAGAAGAATATGATTGACCAAAACATAAGATATAGAGAACAAAGGTGCTATTTGTACACTAGCTGACCAATTAAAATACTAAGAATTTAGTATTAAGTTATTAATTAAGATAGTGTGCCAAAAATTAGCAACTAGAACGAGGCAAGTTCGGGTGGAATGTTTTTTCTAGACGTTGAATAATTCTGCATTTAATTTTTTATTCAAAATAAAATCATAATATCTAAAGCTTTATTTTTAATAATTATGATAGTCACAATCATAGAAAATCATTATGAGTAGTCTCTTATTAAGATTTTCTATGTGGTAATTTAAGGTAAGATCTGGATCTCACCAACATAGCGTTTAGCACTTTGCAAATTAAATAGATCTATAAATATACCAATCTGTTTCTTACGTCACACAAAGCTTACATGCCATCCCCATTGTATTTAAAATTAATCATTTGATCATAATACCTATATGAGATATTTACACTTTTCTTTACTACTGTTAAAATTCATATTGCACTTCTTCCCACTCACCAATTCCACGCACACGTAAACTCACTTTGAATTTTCAATTTACCTGATACTTTGCAACGTTAAGTGGTTATTCTATACATAATAAAACTTCCTATAAGAAACATATGATTATAACCTTCCTTTGAGTCACGATCTATATTCTGATCTGAGACGCTGTATCTTAAGCAAGTCATTATGACCAAACTTACTTACATTTATATTGTGTATAGGTTATTAACGTATCTAACCAGTAGAATCACAGATAAACAGTAATACTTTATTTAATACTTAGCTAAAAGTAATATCACGGATATCTATTGGATGCATTAAGAGTTCGCTCATTGTTTTTTTTCTCTTATTGTCTATAGTATAGCAGCAATATAATATTAAACTGTCCTTAGGATAATTTTTCAATTGACGCACAAGATTACTTTATAATATTTGAGAACATGACATCATGTGTCCGATAATTAGACCCTGGGTAAATAAACTAATATCTTACAAAACCATTTTTTCTTCATTATTGCTAATGACTTATAAGTTCATTCTCGTTATCCACACTCATGCCTTTCATTAATATTATTCTCATATTTTATATAACTCCACACTTTTCTTTAAATTACCACGCATATGACCTACACAAACTTTATCACATCATATAGATATCATATATATACACCCACTAACCTTTAAGCATCAGTACTTATATACTATATAGGTGCCTTACTCAGAGTGGCTTGTCCTGAGTTAAGTTATTTAAAAATTCATATTGATTCTACTTAACTGGTCTCAATGCAGTCTGTAACCTAGTACATAAATTCTAATAGCCAGTTAGTGTATTATGTATCATACCACTTTCTAAAATCCTTCAGGAGTAAACAATGGTTGTTATCGTTCATTGAAAATTTATCTACATATTTTTAAAACCAGTTATGAGTGAGATTAGTTGCAATAACTTGTGAATTTCCTACTAACTTTCTGTCTATATCAATTAGAGTAGGTCACACATATGCCATATTATTGTTGGCCCACTTTTATATGGCAAAATGACTACCGACATAAAGTCGATAGAGTCGAACATTAAAAATTCGAAATACATGACTTGATTACGCTACTCGACCTCCTCTAGATTCTGACCATGTACACTCAGTACTGGGATTAAGACTAAGCTTACCGTTGTATCTTGGGGACCAAGAGTTACAATGGTGGTAAAGTGAGATTTGATATAGTGTCTTTACTTCAATTTCCACAACTGTAGAAGCACTTGATAAGGTGATTAAAACTAGCAGTGTGTTATAATTGATTTGTTACCGTAGCCGGCGATCGGACTTGCCAAATTTAGTCGAACACCAATAAGTAACATGTGTTTTCAAAAACTTTTACAAGAGACGTTTTTCTTATGACGCCCCGCTCTATTTTTATTAGTCTAAATTAAGGTAGTTAGCGTACTTGCAGATATATTTAAATGCATAGGATAGTAGCGCTAAAAATTGAATGGGCACTTGCAGAACACAGTACTAAGCTCTGATTACTTCACACAGTGTATTATTAATTGAAAACAGGAATGTAAAATCACTGCAGGCATATATAAATGCAATAGCTATTTTAAAAAGCAAATTCAAATTGATATATACATTTAAAGATAAAAAGATTCGTTCTAAAGGCGAGCTAGAGGCTATTTTACAAGTAAAAACGTCAAAGAATTCATTAAAACAAAAACAGTAAGGTTCATTCTACTAAAATCCTGGTAAATATGTATATTTTAAACCGGTTTAAAGAAAAAGCTATATGTTTCTTGGTTTCGGAATAAAGAGACCTTATGAAATTAGTTAGATAATTTAAGTTTGGGTTCAGCTGGAAGTTGAATCACGTGCAAAACTAGAATGCAAAAAGCTGATAGCGTTTCCAAAGGGCTATTGGAGAGGAGAGCCAACAATTACGTCACTTTTGTTATAGTTGCAAAGCTGTACCCTTCGTATCTCAATAGACAACTAGGCCGAGTTTATACAAGAGTGGGAGAATAAAGAGGCGGAACTGCTTAACAACAGCTGAAATAATAAATATAGCAACTATGCTTGGATTCGGCAATTGTCTTGACAGAATGTCTTTATTATTATAGGAGAATTTCAGAGATTGTTATGAGTGTGGTACTTTAAAGTGTCAGGGAAGTAGAACGTATATTATAAGTAGAAGAATCCTTTCTGGGTATAGGTATGTTATTGGATACTATGCTCTGGCGTCTCTCATTTGGTGTTTCACCCTGTCTGGAATCCAAATCAGAAAAAAGAGCTAGTTTTACCTGAAAACATCGGGAACTCTCATGTAATGTGAGATACGCACGAAATTGTTAGAGTACCTGATGTCGAAGCAAAAAAAATTTGAGTTAAGTTGTTTCCTTGTTAAAAGAGTCAATGCGAGAGTTAGATAGGTCACAACGAATTATTTTAATAGTGAGTGTGCTAGCGTTTCATGTTATTTAATACATGAGTTTATCAGACTTGCATATTATGCCAGTAATCTTACATACTATAAGATTTGAAATTTCATTATGAGATGAAATCATATATTATAAGGCCATTCTGGCTATTCACCCTTGTTGTGTAGCGACTCTAGTATTTCTTTATAACATTGTTAGAAATACACATGATGGCTATATTCAGCTTAGCTTATTACTAAACCTTTACTATTTTGCAATTTGGTTATTAATTTATTGGGCAAAACATGAAGGGAGCCAATATTGCTATTTTCTGTGAGCTGTTTGCTTTTACTTGAAGTGTGTAACACTAAATGATATTATATCATATATGGGTTAGTTATCCTATTATATGTAGTTTTAATAATTTAATAACGATCATTTTGTGTAGTATTCTTTTAAACTTGAATATTGTGATTAATCTAATATATATATATTTATGAATCACGTGGAAGCTTTTTAGTAAATTTGAAGCTTTCTGGATTATTTAACTTTAAAACAGAAATCTTGGCAAGACTCTTGGTTTTCATATAAGACAACAAGAAGATATGTAGCAATCCCAGGATTCTAAAAATTATGGGTCGTATTTCCCGAGCGCCTCCAGAGTAAAGAGCTTAATCTGATATATGTAGGAAAAAATTTTTCAGGGTATTGGAAAGTGCCCTGAATATTGACTTGATAGTCCAAGATATAAAGCAAAAAGTTTGTGTCCAAAATGAATAAATATGCGCTGTCTTAATGAGTGTCGATGGATATGCCTTATAGAAGAATTAATAATAAGACAGAAAAAAGAAGCTAGAAGACCAGGAGGTTGTGTTAGGGTGTGTCTCCTTGAATCGGTTATTTCAAAATGTTAGCCTCTAGCTTAATGGCTCAGCGTGTTTGCTATTTATCAGACAGGTTTGACTTTCTCACTTTAATTTGAGCAGTAGGTTGCTTCACTTTGGTTTATATGTTAATTGAAGGATTGGGAGAAAACTTTAATTTTGATTCATTTCTGAATTTAAATATTCATTATCATTTCACTACTAATTTTTTTGAGTTAAAATATTTCGATTTCTCCTTTCATTTTCCATAGTGGTCCCTTTATGTTGATTTAGCAAATTGTTATTTTATTTATTGTTATTCTCAATATACAAAAATTATCTGATCAATAACATATGATTTTTGTTACAATAGGATATTTGGCAATTATAACTCAGATTCTAAATTTAAAAATGGACTCCGGTAGACCATCACATAGCTTAATATGTCGGTATCGGAAAACTATTAGTCCTAAACTATTATCCAATATTTCCTGATATCTTTTAGGTGGTTTTCATGATCTATTGTCTCAGTATCGTGTACGCTATAAGGCACCTATTGCCGGCCTAACTAGTCACAAAGCATGGGACTGGGTAGAACCTTATAAATGGAAGCATACCTACTCACTTCACTTCGAATATCTAAGGGCGAGAGGTAAAAGGGTCTACTGTTTCCGACTGGACCACCCCTGTATACCCTGATCTCTTGAAAAAATTTCCATAGCTTCTAACCCTGATGTGAGCCCTCCATATTGGGAAATCTGAATCCTAGTCTTACTCATAAGCATATCCTTTTATTTATTGATACGATGGCTAGAACGGGTTCCCGATTTTAATATTATTTTATTAATTGATTAATTAGGTTCCTGTAGTAAAAAAGAAAAAAGTTTCCTTACTTATTTTTATAGCTAAAAGAGTTTTTGGAGTATATGCTTCATTAATATACTTAAAGATGCTTTCTGAAGCAAGATAATATAAATATAAGAGGACAAAGCGAGGCGGTCTTTAATGAAAAGTAAATTATACGTAAGATTAATAGTAAGTTTAAGGATTATGGTTTTTTTAGTTTCCTGCTGATTACCGTAAATTTTCGAGGACAATAGTCCTACTTAGTGTGAAGGTTAATTATGTTATAGTAAATAGTATACCCGGTATATAATGAAGAGCTGTTATACTATAAGCTGATATAGTGTTATCTGATGTTATAATATAATTTTATGTTTTTTTTTATATAGGTAAAAAAAATATGTATAGCATATATGTAGATTAGTAGTTAAATGTTGGAACTAACATATATTATACTATTATTTGGTATATATTATATATATAATATTATTATAGCATGATATAAATATATAGCGTAAAGGAAACGGATTGTATTATGCTCAATATGATGCTATTGTTCTTCATAATACATTCCGGATCATTCAAATAAATTTCGCAGTCTGCGGAATATTAAATATTGTTATTGACATTTCTAACATGAGAACTCGGTAGTTAAACGAGGAAACATCGGTTAGAAACTTTTGCAGTTGTGGTGATAAATGTTGCACTTAAATGAGTTGGAGTGGTGAGCATTTCCAAGAAGTCGTGCGCAGACTTAGTTGATAGACATTATGTGTCGAGATATTGCTCTAGAATTAAACTGTTAAGCAATTACGCCAATGGCATCCAACATTCTGTGTGGTTTGAAATTAAAGTACGATTTAGCTTTTGATCATATTGCTTTCCTATCGACTATCGTAACGTTGCATACTTTTGCAATCAATAATTAATTCTTCGGAAAGGCAGAATGAGACACTATCTGAAAGTGATCAAAGGACTAGAGATCACCACTAAGCATTCAAACACAAGGGGAAGGTGCTCAGGACTTAAACAAAAATAACACGCAAGAGTAGATTCAGTATACATACCCAGAGTAATTTGATGACAAGCGAGGTCTCCGTTTTTCTCTATGCTTGATTTACGACGTTCCTTGGCGTTTGTTTAGTAAGCTAATTTAAAAAGGTGCTTGGTATCCTGCGTTGGACTAATACATTCAAAAAGCAAATACTTAGCAGAGGTATATGTGTGAGCGTGTTAAGATCAATGAATTGAGTTACTGCGTGTGAACTAAAAGACATAAAGTAGACGTTTCAGTAAAGATTTCTGAAATTAAACTGCTTATTAAACTATACCCAAATTGGTGTATGTCTAGTTCAATTCAACCAAACAAGTGGTCAGATACTCGATCAAAAAGGTTTCTTTGTTCTTTCCTCGACTAGTTAAAACACGCGGATTTTCAACTCCCAATTGCTGTTTTGTGAGTTAGCGAATGCTGAATAATTACCGAAGGGCCTGATATCATGCTAGGTGTAGATCGTGATTTGGTAGAAAGGACTGACGAAATAATAACAAAAATATCTCCAGTAATTGATGGACTCAGCCGATTGTCTATACAGAGATGTTTGGATGCCATTATAATAAAAATAGATCACGAGGCGTCGTGTTCATCTTGACGTGAATAAGGCACAAACTCATCAGTCATCCAATGACTTAGAAAACGATGTGGTATCTCAAACAAGTTAGAAAAGTAATCTGACAATTTATTTGCAGTTACCCCTCTAGCATTCAACCCTAAGTCAAGAGGTAAGTAGAGAGTAATTAGTGCAGACACAATTAACGTTCCACCACTACGAGTAAATACATAGAGAGGTGAGCCTACAAACTCGCGACCAGGAACAAATTTCACAATGATGCTCAAAATACGCAAAAAGAAGACCATTAAAATATATAATAATTTGAGTAATTAAGTGACTAGTGCTTTTGGAGATTGGTTCAGTCTATGCTCTGATGATTAAGAGAATTCATATAGATATGAGACCTTACATCTCATGCAATTATATGCTAGACTAATTGTTATCACTGACTTAAACCATTTGAATGATAAGTCAGCAATAACTAGATCGAGTAGAGAAAATTAGAGACTCCGGGATTAAATTAGCTAGCGCGAGTCAATTCTCAGTAACATAGACGTCTTGAAAAAGTAAGATGAGTTTCACTCAGACAATGACAGTCAAGGGAATAAAACTTGGAGTGTGTTATGGAGCGCGCAATGAGGTTAGAGTAGAGAAATTACAAAAAGCGTTTGCGACTTTCCACGAGGACTGACGCAAACGACTGAAACCTAAGACCAAATCAAAACAATTTTTCGCTATTCTGAGTTTTACTGTGAAGGTAAAGTCAGCGGGTCTGATGAAAATGTATGAAGAAATTCCAAAAAAAATACGCCAAGGACTGAACTGTTCAAGAAAAGCAAGACCGAGAACAGGAAACGTTCTTTGAAACAGAATGCAATCCAAGCGAAGACAAGGTGTATTGAGTACGGCTGTCAGCAGGCGATATGCCACTAGTGTTAGAAGTAGTAGATGTAAAGTGGTACAGACTGACTCTAGAGTGCAGGCATCAAAATTGCGTCTGGTCAAGTACACGCTCAAAGAAAAAACGCATTTCCCCTGACCGAGCCCCTTGGGCGAGATGAGATGGATGAGAAGTCGAGAGAGATAGTTTTCTCTCAAAGTTCTCATTCCAGTTAACCCAACGGAACTTACCCTCTTGTTCCTCCCCATAGTGTGGCCAAGTGAGAGACGTTATTACAATAGAGGCCCCTGTGTTGTCATGGGATATATATGCTATGATGTAGAAAAGTTAGTAGATTTAAATGGTCCAGATAGCATTTAAAATTTATTTTGAGAAGTGTCGATTTACACTCAGTTTAGATTGCAACTACCGTCATGGTAGTGGCAGCATGTACCAGTTAGCCCGCTTCTATTATAGATTAATAGTAAGAGTTTGTCGCTCCCTGTTTACAAAAGGGACTGAATGATGGGGAAAGTTGTGGGAGGATGACCTCAGCCGTGGGCCATGGCCGTATAAAGAGGTGAGGGGCCATGCGCTCATTGCAACGCCTCTGCTCATTTACCCAATTTAGCAGAAAATTTTGACCAAATATGGTGTAGGCTTGTTTCCGCTATTACGCATTCAGTTTTTTTATGGATGAATGCCGTTTTTCCAGCAATAGTGGAGGTGACTAACTTATTTAGCGGTGGATTTTTCTGTTACCATGTTATAAGAAATGGGCGCCCGTAACCGAGTGGTGGGACTGGGCCCATCTCAAACTATGTAGATTTTGCATTATCTCACCTATTATCGGGCGATATAATTACAAATAGATTATTCGCGCTTCGCGACTGAATGCAAAAATCACCTTCGCATTCGCGACCCGCAAATATTAAAGTAGAACTTGTAGTCCGCCTCTATTCTCTCTCTCCGATCAGACTTTTTTAATTTGTCAATACCCTTTCCGGCATTCTCAGCGTGAATATTATATCCAAACATACATACTTGCTATTTTTCAATCTTTGTCTATTTCACAGCGAGATATTGAACAATGATTCTGGAAAATCTTTTACCTACAGTCACCTCTTCTACCTCACCCAATTGAATACCTAATTAATACTATTCGTATTAATTGATTGATTTGTGAGAAAAGTCTCAGTACGCCCAGAAATGCGTTGAAGAACAGCAAGACAAAGAACCAACTACTACTATACCTATTACGGTGAGGTGCGTATCTATAAGCATTAACACAGCACACCGTACTAGATAAATTAATAGGCAGTAAAAAGAAGCATGACCGCAAGTCAAACAGTGTTCCCTTTTATGCCCCCAGTGGAACTCGTTTGCAAATACCAGAAAAAATAACTCTACCCTGACGGCTTTGTCATAAAACTGGCGTACGATAAATACCTCCTGGGCTATCGTCAATTGTAGCTACGGTTAAACTCTCTATGGATCAAGGCACAATAACCATTCACCCCTAGCTCACACATAACTCCCGCCATTCATATTAATGCACCTTTTTTCTCTGCATCACATGCAAATAACTCCCATTATATCCTTAATCCTTCATAGCATTCCCTATATTGTATCACTGGCTCCAATATCCAGCTTTTTCTTTGGATATCTCCCAGTCACGGTGAGTCTAGATTCCAGCACACTTCACACATTAATAAATCCGCTTAGTGACCACACAACCTAATTCATTTACCATCCTTTTACCATAGGACGTAACTCATACTCCCAAGTTACTCTTCGTTTGTATTACTTACTCATTATAAAGCCTTTCTTTATACCACATTTAAAATCCCTACAACGTCATTCCTCATTTTCAACAACCCTTACTTCTTCCTCACCTACATGCCCCTTAAGATTGTCCCTCTAGAAACACTTTGAGAAATTTTATACCTCTTTACATTCTTAGACATTAGTCTTCACTTACATTATAACCTTAACACAGAGTAGTAACAACATATCCGTACATGCAAACCAGTAGCGCCAGCTCAAGGCGAGTCAATTTGTATTCTAACCAATGATTTAATTGCCACAGCTTCCCTCCTATCATTCATAACCTTCCTTACTATACATTCTCATCATCCTAATTTTCCCTTTTACTATCTAAATAGCTATTAGCAATAAAAATATTAACTCGCAGAACGTAGTAGTTCACACAGACGAACTCTCCGTCACTCGGCTACCATAACCTTAAACTATAGCTGTCATTTAGTACTTATTACACACCTATCAAACCACTCTAACAAAAAATAGCTCTCCAGACACTCTCTTTCGATTGCCTCGACACCTCAAAATCCTAACTCTCTCGGGTTTAGATAGACAGCACACCCTGGTACGCTTTCCCTTACCATTCATCAGCCTCCGATCTAATCACATTCCGATACGATTCCTACTCTAATTAACTTAGATATTTGCCCATCCATACAAAGTTAAAAGTAGCATCGCTGCAATCATTTTATTCTATATTTTGTTCTATATATTATAATTATTACCTTGTACGCTATATATATTATATAATTTCATATATCTTATTTCATAGTATATATATTATGTATGAGTATACTATCCTCCTATAACTATATCTATTATAGTATAATAATTTGATTTATTATAATCATTTATATCATACTATTTATACTGATATACTATATAATGTATTCTAGTACTATATGCAAAAATGAAACCATGGAGCATAGCTTATTATAGATTTTATTACCTATGATTACCTATATACTACCAATTAATTATTGCACTTCTTGTTGATTAAAATTGAACCAAAAAATCACTTGTACAAGTTTTGGAGATTTGGAAATCTTGAAAGAGAACTACCTGTGATGATTAAATACTATTATAATAGCATTAGATTTAATCATTACTCTTACGTCTGAACGAATGGTGTACTCACAATCCAACTTTTTCGAAGACATAATTAATACTAGGGGCAATGCTGCTCAAGAAGTATATAAATGTCCAATCAAGATGTGTTTTCTTACTGAATGTTCACTGTCACATTCTGAACATACCACGATGAGAGCTTCTTAAATAATAATAGAAAATAATAATGTAAATGCGATATATATATAATATATAATAAATTAATATGAGAGTACTATCATAATATAAATATAATAACTCAATAAGTAATAATATATAGAATATAATTACATTTTATAAAATAACTTAGTATACACTTTGTACGTTTAACTGGATAAATATGGATTCCATCATAAAATGGTGAAGTCGGGTTTTTTTTCTTAAAAGAAGTTTTTTGCTTCCTCACTGCTTGATTGGAAGTGTCGTTGGGGTAGACTATAAAAATGTCAGAATTTGAATCACTTCGAAAGAAACTTGCTTGGTACAAACTACACGTGTCCCCTTTGGTCATACGTTATACAATGACCAGCATGATTTCACTCGCCATCACAAGCTCTAATAGAATGGCACAAAATGAAGAAGGTGTGATGATGATGTGATGATGATTGATGATGATATGATGATGATGGATGATGATGAAGTTTACAGGGCCTATATATATATACTATTATATATATAATATATATATATATTATCATATAATATATAGTAATTGAATATAAGTAACTAACTGTATCTTATGTAGGATATAAGTATGAGATATATATAATGTTTTATATATGCTATATTAGTTACTATAATATAATATATAGTATATCTTCAACCTAAGGTGGCACAGGTCTTACACATTCACCCAAAAGGTCCCCATCGACTTCTTTAACCCACTATTAATTGCTGAGGACAATTATTAGGTGTTAAAATCAGACATGTATACCTCGGTTGGCCTTTTTACTTAATAGAGAGCCAACTAATTCTGTTGGCCAATAGCATGGTAAGGAGGGCCAATATTTTGTTAAGGAATTCCATAAATTAGGGAAATTTACCCCTGTGTCACTTCAACATATAGAAATTGGCAAAGTGAGGTTTAACTGTTGAATGATTATAATATGTTAAGTATTACTACAATACTGTATACTTCATGACGTATAATATATATATATATATTACATATACTATAACTTATAATATGAACATTATATATTTAATTAGGATAACAAAATAATAATAATCATTATAAATAGTTGTTATCTTACTTAGATACGATACTTTTATACTATATAATAATTGAATTTATTAAGTATAGCGTATTTATGTAATTATTGATATACTTATATTATTTACTAATATGTATATATTATATATTTATATATAGAAGAAATTATATATATTATCATATATACGTATATATATACGTACGTATAGTAATATAGACGTACGGTAATATATACTTCGTTAATTATTCTCGACTTACTTGTATACATAGTATACTGAATTGTTATTATACATATAAATATATAAAGTACAAAAATAATAATAATGAGTGAAATAGATATATATATACATATAATAAATACGTCTGATATAACTATATAATAGTAAACAAATTAAAATATGTCTTAGATATAGACATATATATATATGGACCCGATAGTCATATTAATATACGTTGCTCTAATTATTAAACATTACATAATATATCACTAAGCTATATATATATATAAAAAAGATTATACTTTATTATTTTATAGATGTCCGCATCAAAATAATAGATATAATAAATATATAAGCAGCTACAGTAGTAACTTAACAATACTACATAGTCCTATCAAAAGACTTTACATATCATTTTGAAGTCCAGTAATCTACATCAATTATATATAATATATATATTCAATAATATCATACTGCTATCTATGAGAATTAATATATCAATTAATATTCATCACAAATAGTATATTTGGAATCAGAATTGTATATATATAGTATATAAGGAAGTAATAGTTCAACTGATTAAATATAACTATAATTACAGATATAATTATGTTTTATATTTTAGTATTAAATAATAATTAGTAATAACAGGTAACAATACAGCCAAGTTAAGGCTATGGAAAGTACTCACCGGATATTACCTAATATACGTATCTCGGCATATATCGTATTTTAGAGCCTATTCTCAAAAGTTGTGAACAAATCAAACGAACATTTATTTCAGGTTGATTACAATGACTATTAAAGTAAATCAATTCAGTTTTAAGTTATAAATATTACATCTCATTTAAAAATAAATTAAAAGGGTTAAGAAAATATATAGATGCAGAACCGTTGACAAGAAAGTGATGTGGCATTCTTAATTACATTATTGCTCCATACTCCGGTACAATTCATCAAAGACTCTACAATGATGAGCTACGATAGGACTAGCTAGACCTCGACTAGACTTTTTCTAACTACATGTGGTTAGTCTTTTGTTATCAGCTTAGTTAGAATTGTAATTGGGGTTTGGATCCCGATGTTTACACATTTAAGTGATTAGATTCAGAGAGAAGTACTTTTTAAGATGATATAGCATACAAGAGAGCAGATAGACAAGAAAAAAATGTGTTTGTTTTAAATTTTTGTATTAAATGTGTCTGATTATTCAGATGGGTCAGTAGGATATTTATTTACAAGATCTTTTAGACGCAAGTTTAAGGCTAAACATCAGAATTAGAAATTGAGGTTAAATATAACTTAAAAGGTAGAGTCTACATCGTATTGAATCTACGTATAATTTTCTATAATTTCTCATGAGAAGTAGGGCGACCTATTGAGAACGCAAATACCTTTCAGGAATTTTAAGTTTGTACAACCAAACATATTAGATCAGTGTGGTTGTCTATTTGTGGTTGAATCCCTTGTTCTCTGGTTCGAGACTCTGTTAAGCATGATGTAGTGACTTCTCAAATCGAGTTTTACACAAGTCAATGCCTTACATTCAACACGTCATTGTGACAGAAGGTCTGTTACAAAATTTCAAAACTACATCACAAAATAAAACTTTAAAAATTGTCACAAAAGCAATTAAAGAAAATCAAATTAAAAATTTATTAGAGGGATATCCATCTTTAATCTTTGGCCAACGATAAAAAACAGTTTTATGCGACCTTTCTGGCATGACCTCAATGAGGAATCAATGTAACGACTAGCAGAGCGGTAACCTATTCTAAGTGCACTTTCTTCAGAAATGCTATTTCAAGCACAGTCTCTCACCACAAGTAATAAGCTGCCGACTATGCATGTGGTTGACGCCGGACTAGTTTCACAGTTTTGGTAAATTTTTTCAAACTTGAACAGCACCTCACGGTACCTTTTTTGGCAGCCAGCGAGTATTATATTCACAGGGCTCTGGACTATAGTAATTATAGAGGGAGTTGAGGTTTTCGGATTTGCTAGGGGGAAGCAACACGCGCAGTGGTAAATGGGATCTTTTGAGAGGATACCTTTGAAAAGGCGTATTCTCGTTCGATATTTGCAAGAGATCTGTTCTGATGGTCGCCGCCGCCAAGTGGAGGTGTATGTATATGGTGAGCGCCTGGATGCTGATATGAAGGGTGTAAAAAAGACGGCGTGATAGAGTGCTCGTCGGGAACAAGATACGTAGTTAACTGGTGAAGACTAAAGTAAAGAAAAAGTGGATTAGACAGTAAAGTATAAACAAGAGCATTGTCCTTTTGGGTTGAGTACAGATGGGAGCTTTCGATAAGAAAATGTTTGATTTTTTGGTATCAGCATTAGGAGGGAGGATTTTAAATTTTCTGCATAACAGGAGTTGAATGGCGGGGGATTGTTAGGGGGATATGGTTGGTCGCGAGTGAACAACTAGTGGAAGACAACCAGAATGTTAATTTTTATAGTTTTACTGAAATCATTATTTTCTTTAATATAATTTTGTTTATAATATTGTAGTGCATACTATAAAATAAATGAATAGTGAGTGCTTAATAGATGTAGAAGATGTAAGTACTTTGAATAGGGGATGCGAATTCTAAATAGAAATGAAATTATCGCTCTAATTACAATTAACTAATAATCGGGAGGTACAATGAGGGGTGGAAAGGGAAGTAACACGAACTCTCCTCGGTGGAAGCAAAGTTAAGTACGTAATTGTTAATAAATAAGTGAAGGTTTATTGTATTAAGAATGGATGAACCTAAGAAGATTAATAAAATTTCCCTCATTTTCAGCTGGAGTTGATGAATACAACAGAAAGCACAAGTGATAGTGATTAATATAAATTTCTCTTTTTATTAACCTGTATTATCTGGGCTTTATATTTAAAGAAATGGAAACATTACGGAAAATGATTATTATGTGAAGTACTTGAATATAAACAACGTATAATATATAAAAAATATTGAATAGTTATGATTATAAATTGAAGTTTTTAAATAAATAAATTAATTATAATAGTCGTCTTTAGGATTTTCAATATTTAATATAATTATACGTTTAAAAAAAATTATGTAATAATGTGTATATTTACTACATATATAAGATATGAGTATAATAATACCATTGTATTGACTTAAATTGTAATATATATAAAATTATATTATAATCAGTAGTAGTGGATCTCTCTTTT